>JANSTX010029754.1:0-14406 GCA_027564355.1 Penthetria funebris | reverse complement strand
TATATTGTAAATTGCATTTATATCGACCAAAGCATAAAGTCGTATTTATATTTTAGACTTTATGTAATATACTTTGAAACTATGGAATGACCATAAGTTTTACATACATAGCATTTATTGGTCTAATATCAATCTATTGAAATTGTTTTCTAGATATTTTAAACTATAGGACGGGAAAGGAAACTATAGAGAAACTATAAAAAAAAATAATGAAAAGGAAATCAAAATATGATATAAGCTGATTAAT
The DNA here is from genome assembly GCA_027564355.1 of Penthetria funebris. Lineage (NCBI taxonomy): Eukaryota > Metazoa > Arthropoda > Insecta > Diptera > Pleciidae > Penthetria > Penthetria funebris. The sequence goes on along the minus strand of JANSTX010029754.1, from coordinate 14,159 downwards.
CGATTTTATGAAAATAGGAAATGACTAACATCGAATATCAAAATACATGACAAAATGAATTTATTGCAAATTGAGTATGCATCATCTGTGATTTTTTGTCCATACTTTCACAGAAAGAAACTATATAGACCATTGCATATAGAAGTAGAACATCTATAAACATGTGTTAAATCTATGGCAATATCGGGTATTCTGGATTAGGTCTAATCACAAAAGTGTGAACTGAATTTCGGACTAAGTACTTGCAATATCTCAATTGGCAACCATGAACGTAGTTTGATACACCATTTCAACATAATATACCAAGCAAATATAAATCAAATAACCTTGTAGTACAAGAAATGAATCAAATTGGTTTCTTTAATAATATTATTGATAACCATCATCAAATGAATATAAGTCCATTGCATCACCATTAAATGGTCATTTATTGCGCAATAGGCAACATATAAAGATTACAATAAATAAAAATCAATATTTAGATCGTGATAAAAGACCAATGATTGAATTTATGGATTGGTCAAGGTGAAAATGTCTTAATATGACCGCTGATAATTAAAAATACACACTTATAAATTTTATGGAGTATTTTAGTTAATTAAGCTTATGTTATTATGTATATATGAAAAATATCTAATTATTTGATTTAAAAACAAAAAATATTCCAAACTGAATTCGTATTTCAATTTAATTTGATTGGTTGTTGTGGTGTGAAATTAATCCCATGGTTGCGAAAATAAATTCCTTTCATAAATTGGTGGCAACTTTTAAATTTATATATAAGGAATATGAGTGCTGTTCATGTAAATATAATAAATTCTTTTACATTATGGTTTTTGTTCATTTATGTCTTCAAAATAATGAAAATATTAAACGAAGTATTTTTAAATTTTGCAGCAGTGAACAAAAATCTACCTTACTAAATTTTCATAATTGGTAACGTTGGATCGAAAATGTCCCATATATTATTGTTATGACAATCAACACAACCGAAAAGAAAACTTACATATATTTATATTTTAGTGTTCCAAGAACTTAAGTATTTTCATATGCAAACAAAAGTATCCCTTTCCTCTTGAATATTTTTGGCGGTATTTGAATCTTCGTGTTAGTTTTAAATACCTTTTTCAACTATTATTAAATATTTTACAAATATAGTCGTGAGAAAAATTACTTCTTTAACTATTATTTATATGTTTCAATTATAAAAAAGACAACATTTTTTAAATATTAAAATTTATCAAATTACACATGAAAAATTATCCCTATTATAACATTAAGTATCGTTCACATTGCAAAATTAAAACGTTAACAAAACATAAAGATTTGTTTCACTACCATTTGCACGCCATCAATAGGAATTATATTACACCACGAAAATATTTTCTATAACACGCCATCTAAATACCAATAGTCAACAAATAGCCACCAGATACCAATCCTTCAGTCAAAAACAAAAGACGTTGTCTAATCTACTGACTCATACTAACACCGACAATCCAGTTAATTCAATTCGGACTTAATGTACCAATATTTTCGGATATGATTTCTTCACTCTGGCACAAAAAATGAGGGCCTTTATGGTCGATTATAAACAATAGGATCCTGCCCGCCGTCGGGAGATTATTCTTCGATTCATTTGCGATCTCTGCTGTTAACTGTGTACAGCATACGAGTAATAAAATTAAACATCAACTGGTGAGTAAAAAAAATGATTCGAACTTGCTGACGCGATCTCTTAGGCTACAGGTACTGCTAATTGCCGATACTAAATTGAATGGCAAACATAGAGTACGAATCAATAACTATAAATAATTCAGGACGAATAGATTTAACAACAACAACGGTCGTGGATGTGGTACGGCAATCCTTATAAGAAATGATCTGGATGGCAAACAACTCGACCTTCGAGGGGTTCCGACTTCAATTGAGTGTACGGCCGTCTTATCTGGGCTCGCAGATGGGGGTAAACTGCTCTTCGTATCGGCCTATATCCCCGGTACGGCGGGACATGCAATCAATGTATCGGACCTAAATACAATTGTCGAGATGGCGGCTAGATCTCCTGCTAGACTTGTTATGGGTGGCGACTTTAATGCAAAACATTCGTTGTGGCAAAACAATACAGAAAATGCAAATGGCAGAACTCTACATAATTACTACTTTGGTGGCCCATCTGCTGGCTCACTAACTCTTCTCGGCTCACTTGGGCCATTATTCGTGAGACCTAATGCTAAAAGCTTTATCGACCTATTCGCAAGACTATCTCTCGATTTAAATCCACATTGCGGTGGCTTTCTTGACTCGGCGGACTTTGAATCTGATCACAGGGCTATCTTTCTGGATATTCGGGAAAGAATCACACATGCGCCACTGTCCACGATAAAAATTCCAGACTATGACCGCATTAATTGGCATCAATTTAATTATGCGATTGATAAATTAATTGACACTATCCTATTTTCTATTGACAGGTGTATGATTAATGATATCATCGAACAGGCATTCGAGAAACTTCAGTATGGATTCGCAGACATTGAAACGAGATTGATACCAACCTTTAACATTAACGTTCACAACATGACTCCCCTGGCTCAAAGGATTGTAGACATTATTAGACTTAAGACAAATTCAGAAAGAAGACTCGCTCGAGATGCCAATATAATCAAACCACAAATAAATTGTCTTAATACTATCAAATGCCAATTAAGATACTATTTAAAAATACAAAAACATCAAAAAAGTAAGCAAGTACTAGACACTAGTAATAGGGATAACATACGCATTCTTGACGACGAATCCAATAATCAATCATTCATCACTGATTCCAATATCATTGCTAATGAATTTGCAAAACATTTTGCGAATATCCATGGGCAAAATGATGGCGTGGGAGATAGACTATTTACATCTCGGGTAAACGGGTTGACAACGTACTTCCAAAATTCTGGAAGGCCGCTATAGTCATTTCGATTCTTAAGCCTGGCAGGGACCCCGAGTATAAACAATTATCGTTCTATTTCGCTACTATCGACCCTTTCTAAATTATTCGAAAGATTCTTCACAAACAAATTTACTGAGTTCATCGATAGTAGGGATCTCTTTCCTCCTCACAAATGGGCTTCAGAAGGGGTTACTATACTTCACAAGCTCTTATTGGCATGCTATACATGGTCATAACGCCAATATATGATCATGAATTGACCATTGCTACGAGTCTCGACTGCGAGAAAGCATTTGACACCGTATGGACAAAGGGTTTAATCTATAAACTGAAATATGCGCACCGATTTGTCGACCACCTAATAACTGTTATTTTCAATTTTTTGAGTGATAGGACATTTAGGGTTCGTATCGGTTATTATAGGCGTTATATAGGGTTCAGTCTCGGCTGCTATCCTATATACACTATACATTGCTGATTTGACTTTGACCTCTCCCATTCGCGGTATAAATTCGGATACAACAACTTTACATCCCATAAACAAGATTGGATGTGCTGATGATATTTTAATACTTGCTACACATTGCAACATGGCCTATGCATCTCACATCATGAATGTACACTTGGACACTATAAATAAATGGATGCAACGGTGGTAGTCAAAAATAAATTATTCTAAATGTAGCGTTATTGTATTTCGCGGCACTGGCCGCTCTACACGGCCACTCGTACCTACTGGGCCAAGAAATATCAACATCTTTATAAATGGTCATAGACTCAATAATACTAATGAAATCAAATATCTTGGTAAACGATTCACCAACACTCTTAAATGGCCCGCACATAGATGAAATTGGCCCCAATCCTAAAAACATAACTAAACTCGATAAAAAGATAAAAATCCTTTGCTACAAACAACTAATTCGCCCTTTAATGATATATGCATTTGCGTCCTGGTCCATGATATCCTCACATCAAATGGAAAGAATTCGAAATCTGGAACGCAAAGTTCTTCGATTATTAACGGGTGCCAGAAGGCCTAGGGGTGAATATAGGCATATTAGTAACCAAATAATTTACCGTGCTGGATCAAAATAAGAGAGTTCAAAAATGCCATTCTCAGGCGATGTAGCAGTAATCCCATCGACGTGTCGATAAACCATAGGATCAAAAATCCTGTGTACCTCTATCATCTGGGTATCATTGATAGACCATATAATAATGATGGTTTATTAACTCTATACCATCAACGATCCAATACGGACACACAAATTATGTATACCATGAATGTATTTACGAAGACCTATAAATGACTATATCAACCCTACATTCTCCTCCCCACATATTCCTACTTTCAGTGTATACTGGTTTTACCAAGCCTTTTTCTCAGTAGAAATCATAATCCAAATTCCACCTGCCCAAGGTAGTTTATCCCCTCCATAAATAGTAAACGAAGTTCACTATATGGATTGTAAGCATTGTGGGCAAGATGCGTTTGTCATCTATTATATAAATTGTTAATTATCACAAATGTATTTTTTGTATTTAATTGTAAATTGCTTAATAATGGATTTTTGAATTGAATTGAATTGAATAGCCAACAAAAACGAAACATCGAAAGTAATAAATAACAATCCAGGAAAAACCCCTATAAAAGATTTAGAATTGTATAGAAATTAGTTGAAAGAACTACTACGAAAATACCAGAATGTTCTCAATACAGATTACTCCACTATATAAGCGGCGGTATTGTAGCTAATTATTTTTATTATACTACGTGATAAAACATAGCTTTTTGTTATCAGCTCGGTCAAGAATATTTATAGAGAAATGTCATTAAATAAATTGAACATCTAACTTAACATATTTTATTACAGATTAATATCCAATAGGTGTTGATTCACAATTGCAATCAACCGATCCAAATGATTTACATAATTCATCATCAATACAGTGATAAATCAGAACAATTATAGTATTTTTATGATAAATAAATAACCAACTTATAGATGTTATTATTAATTTCATATCATAACAATTTAACCGCCACTTCTTCATAACATTTCGATACGGCACCTGATGGATCCTGATTTAACATCTTGTTTTATGTTAAACGTGTTAAATATATTTGAATTTTTTTATGTTATTCATGAAATTGTAATTTATATCAATGTTTTAATTGTTTATTAATGAACTCACTGTTTGTGCCGTATTCATCAGATCATCGATCGATCGAAGTTAACATTATTGTTGTTGACGTGGTGTTCATTAACGATAAAAAGAAGGAAATGGATCATGATACGGAGAATCTAAGTAATGAAAAGGTGAAACATCAAAAGTACAATTTTATCGCAAAAGTTACAATTTGGTGGTGATTTTCTGTGAACTCTTCGGGTCTGAATTCTGTCGGAGCACATATTAGTTCAAAACTACTATGGAATTATCAAATGTTGTGTATTTCCAAAAACACAGCCAAAATTCTTGGATTTGTGTATGGTAACTTTTCTTACGCCATCAGTTCCACGCTTAATTTTTCATTAAACTTAGTCCAAACCGTTACCGTTTTATACATTATTTCAATATGGATAGGATTGTTTTACAGTTTTGTAATTTCATTTATTCTCGTGAATCTGCTTTATACTTGAATCCGTCATTTAATATTGATTTTTTTTGAATACATTCATAAACCTTAGATTATTTGGCATTTCTCGTACTATAAAATGTCAGTTAGTTAATATTGCTTATGTGTAGGTCATTTCTAGCACAAAAATCTTTAAATTGATAAGGAATTTAATTACAAATATAATTGTTGTTATGAATATTATGTTAAAGCTTGTGATGCAACATTTGTATGTGATCGTGTTTCTTATCTTTGCCACTTTACATATGTCGCTTTTCAATCTCTATCAATAACTCTTGAACCAAGTTATTGAATGTCATTATGTTCCAACAATCAAATACCAGGGTTTTTCTTTTTTTCTATATTGATATTCGTGCCATAATATCTACCGTCTATATTCCTAATAATGTGAGTGGATTATGCCGAAACTAACCTGCCACTGTTATTTATTGAAGCCAATATTTGACAGTATTATTTGCTTGTTTGCTTTTGTATTGCATAAATTACAATGTCATCATGTTATTATTGAATTTTGTGTAGCTCTACACAATGATCAATAGAGAATCTGCTGATGGTCCGCGACTTTAAAAACGAACCCCATATACCATGAATGGCGATCGTTCCACTATCTGTAGTAACGTTTAGATAACTCCGTTGGCATTCATCTTTGGTAGGTTTAAGTCAGATCAACTCACCAGGATCTGAAAAAATTTTTGACATGAACACATTGGTATATCGCTTCTGCATTTATAACAATGTATCGATATAGCTTCATCGTAACTCAGTTATCGGCGCTTGATTTATAAAGTCAAATGTGCATGCAGTGTAAAATATTCTGTTACAGAGACGTAACTGCATTTTTGCTTATATAGGCGAAAATTGTTAATTCTTCCTCCTGGAAAATTCTTTAAATGAAAGATACGATCTATTGCAGTGTGTCCTTCGTTTATAAACGCAGCTTAATATTATGTTTGTTAGAATTAGGACTCTTATGTATTACTGATCAAACATGCGTTGCTGTATTTAGTTGACTAAGTTTTAGAAAAATATTCATCACAGTTTCATTATTAAAACATCAAAAGAAAATTAAAATTTCACTGCAGCAATTATTAAATCTTTTGTTTGAAAATGTTGTACGAGTATACAAATTTCAGTTTCGAAAAAAAATTCACATTAATATAGCTGTTCGTAAGCTTGTTAGCGATTGCATTTAAATGCATCGCAAATATTTTTTTTTTATATTTATATGATATCTCACATATGAGAAAGATAATAATAAATATAAGAGTGCATTTTCATTCGAAAAATATGCAATTGTATAAAATTAAAAATATTATGTACGTGTACATATTTGAATAATTTAGACAAAATTCATTAAAATAGAAGTTATGTAATACAGAATTAAGCATAATAACAGTTGTTTCGTTATCAATCACAAAGGACTAAAGGACTATGCAAAAAATATGGAATATGATTATATTATAATTATTCCACAGTCAAGCATACAATATTTGTATAATAAATGTATTGTGTCGACTGTTTAACTTATCCTCATGTTTTATTTATACCATCAATTCTCGTACTTTGCAGCTGTAATCAATCGCATTGTAATTAAATATGAGATCATTCTAAAACTAAACCTTAAAATAAAATTCACCTAAAGATCATTTTAACACATGATAAGAATTCAAGGATGCTTATTTAATAAAAAATTTAAAGAAACAGATAAACATGAAGTACATCTAAGTTTCAGACGTCTTATTTGCGATCTTGATTCATCAAGATTCAGATATCATAATTCATATTTTGATGGAGATAAATATATTCAAGAACATGAGAACATGATCTTATTTTTCCATATTCAAAATGAACGGTAAGAAACAATACAAGAATAATGAAGTTGTTTTTCATAGTATAGAGTATCTAGACCATCGTAACGAAGATCGATGTTCAAATCGAGTATGGAAATAATTAGGCGAATTATTCACAATTAAATATATAAGAGGCGTCAACAAACAACCGCCAATGTTCACGATCTCTGGCCAGCACCTTCAGTTCACTTCATCCTCGTCCACTAGTATACTAGTTTCCTTAATTACTGTTCTTTGACGAGCTAATACCATGCGGATTACAGTCAAGTACGTATTTTGCTATATAACCGACCAGCCGCCTCAGTGTATCGGCGTCCAATTCCACTTTCTTCGGTTGACAATTTTCTTCATCGTCACCAGATCTGCCAGTCTTAATATTGTATTTAATAAGAAAATGTTTACTATGCGCCTGATGCACATATTGACAAAAATTTTAATTTGTTACTCGATGTTATTTTTTAGATTCCAAGTTTCGAAATCGTAATGGCTAGTACCTATGAGTAAGTTGCCTTAAAATGCGCAACATCAGATTGTTTGAAATATTTGACGACCGCCAGACTATATTAGCATACCAAATATTTGCCGAGCACTTTCCATCCGGAATATTATACCTTTTTCAACAATACCAATCAATTGTCCAAAAACTTACCAAATATTGAAAGTCTCCACTTTATCTATTCCCTAGACAGCAAGTGAACATCTCCTCTACGTTCCAATCTTTTTTAGTTTCATCTTTGAAACAGTTATTTTTAGACCGACTTGTGAGCTGTATTTCACAAGTCGTTCTAATTTCACTCTCATGTTCGACGTAATTTGTGATATTAAACAAATGTCGTCAGGATCTTCTAGTCGACTGGTTAGACCTCACCTGAACTATGCTGTCGACTGCTTAGATCATATCTGTACAAACACTGTCCGGTTGGTTTGCTTGTCAGATGGTAAGTTTCTCTGATTTTGTTTGAATTTGCATGATTTTCACATATTCGTCCCAACATGCCATTAATTCATCAGTCAAAATATAAATTAGAATGGTTTCTTTGAGTCAAAATATAAAATATAAATAAGATTTAACATATAAAAGCGTATTTTATTCTAGAATACACTATCAATAATAAATTAAACAGAGGTAAATAAAAATGTACTGAAAATTTGGTTGGTGCCAAGAAATCAGTTTATGTTCCAGAAAGAAATCAATAAATTTCGACTCTTTGTTTTAAAATATTTTTAAGATATATTTTGTAACAAAAAATTTATAAATTACTTAACTCCAGTATTAAACTTGTTTACTTACAAAAATTGCATAAGTAGCTGCACCGCATTTAGTTTTTGATCATGAGAAATTCTAAACGATTAAGGGAAACACTTAATTTTTTAGAAAAACTATTCTGATTAGAATAGACACATAAATTGATTTTCGCACGTATTTTGTTGTTCCACATACCATTCTTGTCATTATTTGAGAATGTCACATGAAATGAGTATGGAATTTTATACACATAATTCTATGATAATTTATTCCACTGTTCCATCTCCTGCGTTTAATAATTGGAAAAGTAATGATAAGTAAATTTGTATGTGGAAATCTATCGAATTAAAAGATGCCTTCAATTTGTAGTGAACTGTAAATTGCTGATGTGGTATTTTATGAGTATTAGTTGTGTTTCAGTTGCTATCTTTCAAGTTGACATCCGCTACAACGTTGATGCTCAATGTAGAAGTTGAGAGTTGATCAATAGACTGATTATTTTCGCTTATATACTGGTAGACATTATTAATTGGTAATCATTCTCCGATTGCGGTAATACCTGGATTAATATTATATGTTAGATCAGCAAAATAATTGTACTTAAATTATTACAAACAAACTAAGCAACCCACAAAACAAAATATTTTAACAATCTAACTTCAAAGTATCAAAAAATATCAACAAGAGAAACGATTTTGGAACGTACTTAATTCGAATAGCATTGCCAATATCGTTATCAAAAGAATACAATTCAATTATACCACCATACCGTAAACTACACCAAGCTGTTAATTGTTGTGAATGTAAAGGCGTCAAATTAAACAATTTTGTTTATTTAACCAAAAATAAGCTTCATCGCTGAAGATGATTTTTTTATGGAATATTGGATCTGTTTCTACTTCAATTTCTATACGTTGGACATCTATATATCTTTCCATGGTAATTTGCCCAACAATTCTAAACAAAAATGTCAATTTTGGTGCGAATTGTCCGCTATGATGTTTAAAAAATATATACCACTATCTTGATAACTTCCAAGAACTTTAATGAGTATCTTGAAAGCTAGAATGTTGTTCAATGTTGTCAGAAAATTACCATTTCACTAGTCATTTGAAACCATCGGTAACTAATATTTGAAGCTAATTTTACGCTGACGTGATCTCACCACCATAATTTACTTTGATTAATTACATTGTAAATAAGTACGACTTTTAAACTGCCTTAAATATAGTTCTTTTTAATTTTCTGATGACTATTTAAACCATCTCGGTTGTGTGTAATTTCAACATTATGCACTACCAATCTTCAAACATTTGTTTCAACACATTTTGATGGCATTCTCCGATCACATGTATCCAGAGTTCGAGTTACATTTCAGACATAATTTATGCTAATTATAATAACGATTATTCCTTCAAGACGATACATGAACGATCTCAAATACTAACTTTGTTTCCAGAGCATAAAAGGCATGGTCTATTGAAAAGATCTTTTATTGTTCAAAAAATATATTAATATAATATATTAATGGACTCAAACCCACAATTTGATCGCATACTAGTGCGAGATAGACATATGTATAGTTCAGGTACACATATTAAAATGATAACGCTTACCAAATAAGATGTCTTTCTTATTTTCTATGTGTTTTCCATTACTGATCAACATTTGATGAATCCGAAGTGATTTTCTGAAATATTAATTAGATCACGAAGTCTTATGTTCATAATTCTTTCCCATACTTTTAAGATGTGTGAAGTAAGTTTGATTAATCTGTATATTTATTCTTTTTTTTTGTAAATGGTTAGATATGGCCTCGTCTCCATGAATTTGGCGCCGAACTTCAGTTTCAGATCTTAGTTACTAAATTTGCTAACCATTGATACCCAATTTTACCCAAATATTTTCATAGATCGGATGTGATATCATTTCGACCAATGGCCTTATTTCGCTTCATCTCTCTCACAACATTTCCAACTTGACTTAGAGTACCTGCAGTGACTGACCCTAAAATAGGATTTGATTTAAGCATTTGTCGATGAATACATACTTCGTTCAGAAAATGATTGAAGTATTATTTACTAGTCCGTCAGCAATCATTTTCACTCTTAACTTTTTTAGCTTTTACATGCTGTGAGCATTAGTCTGAATCATTGCTTTGTTATGCATGTCAGACGCTCACGTGAGTCTTAAGCAAAACCAATCTATTGAGTGGCGATTTTAGCTCACGTGTCACAAATCATGCAGCATGAATGTGGGGGCGTCGTATGTTAAAGCCAGATCCAGGAGTGGAACGCTGGTGGTATTGGATCAGAATGCCGTTGCTATCATATAATCTTTCATTGTGTTCTAAATAATGATTCTGTGATTTACCGATTCACCAAATCTTAGTGGTATTCTACCACAACATTGCGTTCTAGTATTCGGATTCATTCCATTTGGGCGAGGATAATATAGACCAAGTAGTAAATGCGTATTTTATAATGGGACGAATCAGTTGTTTAAAACATAGAATTTTGGTCTTTTTATTATATCTGGTAGTTTTCCTTAATATTGGGACCATGATGATCTGCAGTTTCTCAAAAGAGTATTTAAATTCCATTCTTCTATTATCAAAGTGCACATTCTCAATGTAGCTGAACATTTCAAATAAATTCATATGCGAGTATTATATAGTCGTTGTGTATCATAAGTTTTAATGCAGCATAATATTATATAGTGATTGAGAAAAAAAATGCATTATGCCTTTATGATGCACTTTTGTTGCATTCATATCATTTGTATATAAAATGAATAAAAATTCACATTACACTCTTTTCCATCTCTTGCTTATATACTTATTTGTTTGCTGAGGGGCATTAGCTTCTGTTGAAGCACGTTACACCACTTATGAGTAGACTACTTAAAGACAATTTTGCACCTTCTTTTATGTTACCCATTCGACTTTCGACATCAAATGTGTGATGTTTTGTTTTGATTTTCAAATGTTTCCGTAAACTTTACATAGGAAGAAAATGTGTTATATTCTAGCATAAGTATAGTTACACCTGTAGTTATATAATAGTTCAAAACAGTCTAAAATGATTGTTTCTAAAAAGAATCCTTGCATGAAACATATTTATGTATTATTATGAAGTATAATAATTATAGATGCATTATTATACTATACAATGTACATTTATACATTCATATGCATATTAAATATGCATTTAAATAACATGAGCATTATGCATAATTTTGAAAATGTTAGTAACTTCTTGATGTTTAAAAGTTATAAATGGTTAAACATTTTGACTGATGTTTTGGGGTTATTTTATTTGTCACAATAAAATATTTATAAATATAAGGGTTAAAAGCTTCTTATATTGTATTTTATAAAATATCTTTTCTATAAAAGTAATTTTGAGTTACCCATATGTTGTCAAATCAGAAATTATGCATTGTATATATGATGTTATTATTTCTTAGTGTAAATATTAATTTAAATAATGACATAATTTCACAGTTATAAGTTTTTGAAAACAATTTATGAATTACTTCGAATTTTAAATTGGACGCTTGTATTGCACGTGAACTTTACCATATTCAAAATGTACGCGAAATCATTCTGACAGCTATATTTTGACATATAAAGAAAAATTTGTTCAATAAAGCACATTTTTGGTTAAACACAATTACATCTAGAAAATGTCACTGTTTGGTGCGCTATATTAGCTTGTCAGAATTATTTGTTTATAGCTCGTCAAAAATGATAATGGTCAGAATGTTACAGTCGCGATTACAGTACATAGTCATGATTACTAACTTTTTTGCACCTTAATTGGACGGCATTATTATTGCAGACATGTAATTTCAGCATGCAACACAGCGCGCTATTCAATTAATTTACTGAAAGAAACATTTGACGAACGATAGTTTTGGACCTGTTAACTAACCACCTCGTTCGTGCGATTTGACATCTATTACTCTATTTGACAAATAACTTTGCGATGTATTATGTACATCTCGTAAAATATATTTACATAAGTACTAGTCATTATGTGAAGTTTACGATGTATTCAAAATGTCAAATGTAGAAATAATTTAAACAAAATTATCAAAGTAATGTTAAATATGTTGCAGACACTGCATCCTTGATGAATTGTCTGCTACATGGATTTATTATTTGTATGGAATATAAACATTCTATGCGAATAGTAAGGTCACCACGGAATCCGTTATTTAGAATTAAACATTCTGTACAAATGATAGACTTAACTGGTTTAGTTTGTTATTTGTATAAAATTCAATAGTTCCATACAAATAATAAATCCATACAATTTAAAATTAAATTTAATTATATATTTAGGAATTTAATTTTAGAAAAATAAATGTTAGTCTAATTTAGTCAGTCAAATTATAGCAGTCAAAATTGTAACTTCAATTAAATAAAAAAGCAAATATAAACATATTGTTAAAATAATTATTTACACTAAATATATTAACCTTCCTCACGTTCCTTCTAACAAATACAATTGTTTAATAAATTTGTGAAAACATATAAATATACGCAATTAAAAAAATAAACTTTATTTGCGTTTGAATTAATATTTTTTTTTATTTGTTTATATAAAATATAAATATTTAAAATTTATACCGCGAAAAGAAAGATAATTTGTATATATTATTTTCGGAAAACAATTCTGATAGAGTCTGTTCATTTTTACTAAATAAAACATCGTCAACAATTTAAGCCAAGTGTAGCTTTCGCTATTAATACGATTTGTATGCGGCCGTTAATGATTAATTGTATTTATTACATTACCAAAAATTTGTAATCCATTTGTAGATTGATATTCATTCCAATTTCAAGACAGTTGCAATGTTTGTTAGTAACAAATTGAAATTTAAATTCACATTTTATTCTGTAAAATATTTCTTGCAGATTTGCCACATGAAAGTTTGAAAATGCAATCATGGTGTTTGTACTCTATTAACCACAATTGTTAACTTCCTTTTCCTCTCTACTATGTTTTCGATGTCTTCTATATGGCATAAGTAAAATCATATACAATAACTCTTTGGAAGTATGTTTCTATGAACTGGAAATGTATTGTATTCAGGCATACAAAATTTATAATGTAGACAATTATTTATTACATTTAATTACTTAAAATTTTCTACCCTATCAAGTTTAAGTTAAACCTCATATAGAAAACCAACACATTAATTTTAATTATATATTTAAATTTTTCAATTAAAAAATGACGTAATTAAGTTTATTGTGTTAATACCACCCAATATTTCCATGTATATTTTACTGTATCCTTTAGTAGATTCTTTTTCCAGGAAAATATATGTGCATTATCCACCCCTTTATGAATATTTTATTTGCTTAAAAATAATTCTTTTTTCTTTTTGTCTTGCCATGAATTTTTTATATAAAATGTAGAATTTTTTTTATTGTACTGTGTACCTATATCAATTATTCGAGCTGGA
>JANSTX010029743.1:0-14407 GCA_027564355.1 Penthetria funebris | reverse complement strand
ATAGATTCGTATTTTGCTGTCTAGTGACATGAACCTGTTTCTCCAAATGACGTCACGAAGGCATCCAGATATTGATGTCGTCCTCCAAACAATTTAAGCGTATTCCAAGCGGAATTGTTTGCTTTCTCGAAGGCATGTGCCTTCTTGATTTCTGCTTCGATACCCGTACAACGAGTGGCGATAGCCACGGATAGTATGGCTACCATTATGTCGCTTACCTCGTCGGTCTGCAAATCAAAACTGGTCGAGAAATGTTTCCTCGCATTGATGGAAGCAAGTAACGCGGCCGAAATTTCACTGTTATGGGTTCCTGGCTATATGGACATTGCAGGTAATGAGAGAGCCGACGAAATGGCCAGGCAGGGCTTGGGTTTTGATATATCACTGGCGGAGCAAGTTTCTCCGTCACTCAGCGAACTATACAAACAAACTGGTTTATACTATATAAGACTGACCAATGCTAGGTGAAAAGGGCTGTATCACGTCGGGATGTGGCCAGATACGTGGCAGTGCACATTGGCCGGTCGGGGCCACGCGTCACGATTGGGTATCCCTTTTAATTCTTTTTTGTCGCAGTTGCGGCGATGTAGATGAAAGGGAAACTACAGAACACCTTCTATGCAAATGCCCAGCACTTTCTCAGCAGATATATAGGCTGCTGGATAGGCATATACTACCTAATCTATCGGAAATTGTAACTATAAGGCCAATAGATCTGGTGTCTTTTTTAAACGATTTAATGTGCATATATGCAAGAATCAACCGGATTTCCTCGAGTGTGTGGTATCAAAACGTGCTAATTGGGATCCTTCGAAGGCTTAGTTGGATCCGCCACTGCTAACCAACCAACCATACCCAAGTAACGGAAACTCATTATTTGCTCAATTGGTATGCCATCTATCACTAGTTTGTATCTTATTGGTTCTTTGCAATAACAATCGATTTTGTTTTGAAGGTAGATATGCCAGCATTTTGTTTAAATGCAAATAATAAACGTATTTTCATTTTCAGCAATGAGAACAGCATCGCGTTCGCATACCAAATGAAGGTGATCATTTCCCATAACCAGTGATTGAAAAAATAGTTGCCGGACATTCAATAGTCGTCATCATTTTTAATTAAATCGAATTCATATGGTATTTTTCTAAAAATATGCTAAATAGAATAATGATTACGATTCTGATAATGAAGATACTATCCTACCAGATATTTGCCTATTAACTATTTCAATATATATGATACGTTCGATAAAATTTAATTTCTTTGATCGTACTAGTTAGTACAATTATATCATCATTAACGAATTAACTAATTAAATAGTCAAACTACTGCTTAAATATTTTCTTTTTAAAAAAACATGTTTAAAAGCATTTTTTATTTTTTTTGCTGTTTAGATAAATATTAGTTTACATTAATTATATGCACATATTTATATTTTAATTACCTCTATTTAAACGATAGCGATGGTATTTATCAATTAAATTGATTGATGATGCCAGGTTCTTTATTTCATCTAATGAAAGAATACCTTGTGTTGGGCATAAAGAATCTGGACATGATATCTCATAGGCTCCTTCAAGTATCTCAAATTCAACATAGGCTGTCATACACTGTGAAATGACAAGAAAAAATGATTTACTATAATTTATAAAATTAGAAGCAAAATGTATGAGAATAATTAACTGCTATAGAAGTAAGTGGCTTGGGGTCTGTGCAACAAATATATATTATTAATTTAAATAATGTTAGGTTCTTTTTTTTGTTTGTAATGAGTAATGAATTCGGTGATCTCTGTACCCATAATCTATAAGAAAAAAACCTTGAAAGTTTAAGAAATGCTCGAGGAAAAAATCAACATTTAATATAACTAACACCTAGAGCACTATAGTTTTTTAATGAGTTATTCGCGGCATTTTTTATGATCAAATATAGAAAAATAAACATTTACAATTGCGAACATACAACAGATTGATATCATAAATAATGTGAAAAAATGAATTATTTATTGATCAAATATTGATTCATATATTTTTATTGTCAATTTACAGCAACTACGATAAACTGCATATTATCATATTACTCGTATTTATATTGCTTATTGATTATATGAAGAATAAAATAATAATGTGGGTGTTGGCTGTCTCAATGGTAAATATGATTTAGTTGTTTACTTAACATTCAAAGTATAATAGATTTTGTTTAAAAAAATAATAAATTTATAATTTATATGCAAATTGTTTTCAGTACAAGTACGTAATCATCATTATAATAGTATAATGTTACTCTATAAACCACACTTAGATATAGTGTGCGGCACGCTGTACAAATGTTAAAATACATATTGCAACTTGCAACTTCAATTGTCAACCGAAGCAATCGTACATCTGATTTTCCAACTAACAAAATGATTATTTAGTACCGTATTTTAATAATTCAGTTCAGTGTTCATTCCATTTGGGTTAGTATTGGGTGTTATATCATGTTTATTCACTAGTTAAAAAAAAAACATCTCAACAAAGGTATAGCTAGGGATTTATGCACCATTCTTCTGAAATATTTAAATTTATATTAGGAGAAATATAATTAATTCTAAATTTCGATTATAGTTATTTTTGTACACATAATATACACATGTTAGAAATGGCAAAGTAACAGCGTAGTTCCGTATGTGGTGTGCAATATGATAATAATTGGATTTAAAAAAAAAAACAAATATTTTTATTTCTTGATTTAAAGACCAATGCCAAATGCGGACCCAAATAGTCTCTATTATCATATTTAATAACTTATAATTTGTTTCTGTTCAACCACGGTTAAGTCGCAAAGTGATTAATTTACAATTTGTAAATTTTATCTACATTGAGAGGCTCGAACTCCGGTATACCGCCGTACTAGTCTAGTGTTTTACCACTATGTTACCATAATGATGTTGACAATTGAATCTGCATTCAAGAAATTCGCACGATTAAAAAATTTGCGAGATAGCAATAAATAAACTACATTGAGTTTGTAATACAAAAGCGAGTTTAGTTTCCTCCTTACTAATCGTATTTCCATTTATTTATTTGTTTTTATTCTTTTTATTAGTCCTAATTGAAATTTAACAATCCTTGGTTGAGCGAAACTGCCATTTAGCAATAAAATATATAGCTCAAAATATTATCTGTAATTATCAAGGCACTATATAATCCATCACTCAATAAGTTCGTAGGGTGAAATATAGATGGCGCCACTTTTGACGAATCCATATGAAATAACAAGCTTCAAACGATTGTATGGCAATTTGACGTTTAGTTCACAAGTTACAGTGGTTTTAGTGCCGCTACTCTTGTAATTTTTAAAACAATGGAAAAATCTGAATTTCGTTTGTTGATAAAGCATTCCTTTTTAATGGAACAAAACACCGTTCAAGCAAAGCAATGGCATGACAAGTGTTATTCGGACTCTGATCCATCGAGACAAATGGTAGAGAAGTTGTTTGCTGATTTTAAACGCGGCCGTACAAACACCGTTGATGCTGAACGCTCTGGTCGCCCAAATTCGCCAGTTGTTCCAGAAAACATAAAAAAAAGACAAAATGATTTTGGCCGATCCTAAATTGAAGTTGCGTGCGATAGATGATACCTTATAGATATCAGAAGGTAGTGTATTTACCATTTTGCATGAACATTTTATCATGAGAGAACTCTATTCGAAATGGGTACCTCGTATGCTCACAGTTGATCAAAAACAACAACGCGTCGATGATTCAAAACACTGTTTGGAGCTGTTTCAGCACAATAAACAGAATTTTATCATCCGATATGTGACAATGGACATGGATCCATCACTGCACTCCAAAGTTTAAATCGGCAGTCAGCTGAGTGGACAGCAACGGATGAAATCTGTTCAAAAGGTATTTTGAGACCAAAGAAAAATTGTTCTACAAAAAAGGGATCGAAATGTTAGAGAAGCGTTGAAATGAATGTATCACTCTTGATGAAATGTTGATGAAATAACTTATTGAATGATGTGTTACATTGACATATATTGAATTGGATAATTAAAATTAATTTTATTTTTTCCATTCATATTGTTTGTGTCAAGTACCCTCTATTTGATAGCAGTCAATCTATGGATCAGTCTTTAAACTATATGATCAATATGAGTTACACCAGGTGCGTTAGTATCAATGGTGTAGTATATTTATTTATCCTGTTATTAGTTGTTTTTATTTAGCTGTTATTATAAAAAAAAATTATATTGAATTCTATTGAATATTTAACTAGTTCAGCGTGGTACTTATACAGGCCACTTTGGTATGTTATTAAATCAACTAATATGTGATAAAATTATACCAATATCAATTTTATTTCGTCTAGTTGTATGATATAGCTGCTATATTGTATATGTAACGAATAAGTAAATGATCTCATTCAAAATCTGTTAACATTCGTCTATAACCAGTGTATTGTGTCATTAAGATCTGTTGACAGGACTCGGTACTGAAGATGTAATTTTCCTTTAGGTTGATTGAACGGTTAGCATTCAGTGTTTTTCATTAGGAGGCTGCGAACCATTTTACAAGCCTGTATTTATGTCAGTATAGAACATAATCGAACAGTTTTTTTGAAGTTGTACTGTTATGATCTGACTTCCCAATTACAAACGTAATTCGCATAATGGATTAGCAATTATTTTCTTATTTTTATTATTGATCTACATAAAAATGAAGAAGAATTATTTATTGAAAGTAAGTATTTTCATATACAAATATATGAACATTTCATTGAATTTATTGACAATCATCTTGTTTATCTCTTTTATTTTCTATTGGTTTTGGCAGCAGTAAAAATAATCTTAAATACATTTTGTAGTTCATGGAAAATAAGTCTTTTACTCTGAATTTTTTATTCAATTTACTTTATAAAACATTAAATATGTTTATCTTTTTCACATAAAATATAATTGAAAGCTTTCTTTTTTAATACAAAGTTGCCTACTGCGAAAATGTGTAACGAAATAAAAAGAAACAATATTTTCTTATATTTTATTAGCATTGTAGACATTGTTGGTTAATAATCCCAGATTAAATCTTTCACTAATTTGATAAGAACAGACAAAGAAGCAAAGCAATGCCAGCCTGATAATGAATTAGTAAATGTATGCATGATTAATATATAACCTCTATTTCTTAACACACACATAGTGTCCACGTCGAGACAAATAATAATCTACAAATATGATCTGTACATAGCACTAAAGTACACTATAGGCATTTTAAATAAATATACTATAATGTTCGCTGAACTGCCTCTCAAATTCAGCAACCCATTTTGAGAACACCCTCTCAAATTCAGCAAACCATTTTGAAGTCTTTTTGCACTTCAAATTTCAAATCCACAACAGAGTAAATAATTTAGGGACGCTTTAGGGTACTCATTGAACCGTGTGTTACACCGGCTGAAATGTTATGAGTGTCAGAAATATATTCTCCATTGTGAACTCTGAATGCCCTATTTGACAGAAAATTAAATATTATTTTTCACAAATTATGTTTAAATCAATGTATATATATATATATCAAACACATCATGGCGCTGGTTGTCTTGCATTCAACTCATTTTCAGTTAGTACTTCAAAAGACAGCTGTTAAACTTTCATGACATTCTATTCATTAGTTTGTGTTATATATTAACTTGTAACTTGGTCTATACCGTGTCAAAAGCCTTTTCACAGTCGAGAGATATTTTTAATCGTTAATTCTCAGTTATAAATTGGTGTTATCACCATGTACATGGTTAGTGGAGTAACCTTATGATTTTAAAGTTAATAATTTTTTTCAATACGTCCGGTAAAATTAAAGTAACGGCTACACAAGAAATGATATACAATTTCATCGTATTTTACTCACATTCTAGTAGGTCGACATATACTTTAACAAACAGAGTGGTCTACAAATACCAAGGTTACGTAACCCACACCACCACACAACATGGTGTCACCGGTACTTCAAGTCTAAAATCGAGACTATAAATTACTATAGGTATATGAATTGGGAATTTTAAGACGTCATCAAGATCAAAATGATAATGTTGGTCTTAACACTTACAAATATAATTTGATACATATATTTAAATTAATTTTTAAAAAATAATTTCAATTGTAAAAACATAGATACGCTCAATCTATCAATATCATAAAATTTTAAGATTTCTAATCACAAAATATTATATTCAAACAAACTTTCGCTTTTTAATATTTCATTTCTATGTTTTTTTTTGCTATTTCTTACGAATTTTTTTGTTTTGTTTGGCTATTAATAATAACTAATGTTTATGGTTCAATAACCGAAATAATAAACATTGCTTTCATTTTCTTTAAAAAAAAATAAATAAACAATAACAAAAACTTTGGTGGTTTCAAAAAACTATAACTATATAGTGGTCAATTTCGGTATGAAATGTTAACATCTATAAATTAAATAAAAAACAAGTAGATATGCCACTATTATAAATAAAATTGATATGTAATGGAATTTATCCAAAATTCACAATTAGGTATAACCGGGCCCGTCATTCAATATATTACCAACTTCACGCTGCTGCTTTTAAACAGCAATGCTGAAGGATCAGATGCAAAGAAAACCTCACACAAGGGCAAAACAAAAGTGGTTCAAAATTTGCACATCCAAAACAAATGAACTTTAATTGAACACACAAGCTACAAAAAAGGATATAATTGAACACCGACATAGGACGCAGTTCGCCGTCAATGACCATGAAAACCAATGCAATTATGCACATTTACGGCGATTTCGAAAATTTATTTGATGTGGGATATATACGTAAACAAGCACAAAGTGATATAATGTTGTAAAAGGGCAACGTAAATAACCACACCTGTGCTTATGTTATACTATTAGCTGCTGTAACAGAAAACGGCAACTCTTATTCGTTTTTATTGTCTAGGACGTTAAGGTGATTGGGCAGGTATCTAAACAAAAGGTGTCAAATGATAAAACAATCTCGATACTGTTTTAAAAAAAAGCTCAAATAAAAGTAACACAAAACCACATACCACATTTTATTCCTTCGCAACAAACAAAGTTTCATAATTAATGACACTCCAAAGCAAGGGTCTCAACTCTTGTATTGATAACGTTT
This sequence comes from Penthetria funebris, assembly GCA_027564355.1. Taxonomy (NCBI): domain Eukaryota; kingdom Metazoa; phylum Arthropoda; class Insecta; order Diptera; family Pleciidae; genus Penthetria; species Penthetria funebris. The sequence goes on along the minus strand of JANSTX010029743.1, from coordinate 7,262 downwards.
TTAAAAATTTACACATAATATTTTTTGTAATCAGGTATATACTCATACATACCTTATGACGAATACTCGATAGTGAAAACACTCATTAGGCGTCTTTGACGAGAGACAAATTTGGTATATGTCAAACATTAATTAACTAAACATTAATTTTTAATTTTTTCAAATTTTAAATAATTGATTTTCAATTATTAATTATTTAAAAATTTTTTTTGAACCTTTAAATATTATTTAATATTGCGTTTACAAAATAAATAGTTAAATATTAAAAAAAACAGTTATTTGGCAAGTAAAAAAGCTTCCAAAATTTGGACAGTAATTTGGCAAGAGATGGTGATGCTGAAAAATATGATACGATGGTCACGAATATAAAAGGCGTGACAGAAATACAAAATGCAAGGCGAGTGGTGTGACCGTCGACAAAACTGAAATTTATGTGGATTGCTTAAGCACAAACTGCGTATTTCCAAATTACTAATGTTTATCGGTCCCATTGTATGGCTGCGAGACTTGGGAAGTGCACAGGTGTATTAAGATTCTTTTGACCAAAATATAATATCAATAGAGGATTTGGGAATATTGTCGAATGGACACGATTATATATGTGGTGCCGAACTGTCGTTAAAGAGACTGGTATCAGTGGTAGAATGTGGAGAAAAGATGTTTTGAAATTTCAAACAATTACGATTCTTCGTTTATGTTATGTTTTTTTCCCAGTCGATATTTTATTAGCATTACTATTATTATTATTTTTTCATTCTTATACTTATACTCAGTCAGTAAAACTGTTGAAAAATAAGAACAATTAAAAATTTAACCTTCAGTGAGGCAATCTATTTTATGATTATTTCTTATGTATCAAACTAATGTGATTTTTACCTCTAAATTTGCACGTAAATATAAGAAATTATGTTGAAATTTAAAATGTTTTTTTTTTTTGTTTAAAATGTTTCCGGTACTTGTGCATACAATTTTGCGTAAAAGTATTGTTAATATCATAACATGGATCTATTTGATTACAACACAACTTACAAATTCTACAGCTTTGACCATAAATGTTATATTTATTTTTCTGACTCCAATTTCAGTGGTTATTAACGATTTAACAACGAAAAAAAAAATGAAAAAAACGTTGATCTCCATTGAACCAATTGTGGGATTATGGTTGAAGTACGATGGCGGAAAATTTTCTATACGAAAACAACGGCAGCGTATATAGCTCGAGTAAGAGTTACCACATACAAACTCACCCACCCGTTCTGGACAGGCGTGGTGTTTTAATGTCCAATTCTCCCAAATATGAAGTCGAAATTTAATACTATTAAATTACCCTAGGCGAATAGGTATAATAACATAGAATCTCACACTGAAAATTCAGTCTGCCTTATGGATTCCGGGGGAGGCAAAAAGGACTACTTGCGTGTTTGGCGTAAAAAAAACATCGACTAGGGTCGAGTTGCATTTACATCGCAACAGAAGAAATGATGAAAGAACTTGAGTTGGAATTATCTCGCATAACTTGGGATATAATAGGTAGAGAGGTAAGGAGGCGAGGAGAGGAGTGTTGTGTCCTTCGAAGTGATCACACATTTTATTACAAAGGAAACGATGATACGTCAAATGGTGGTGTTGGCTTCTTCATAAACAAACATATATCAAACAATATAGTATTTATTATAAGTATTTCTGCACGAGTAATATATATTATATTAAAGATCAATGAAAGGTATAGTGCGAAAATCATCATATGCTCCAACCGCAGATAAAAGTGATAAATAAAAATTGAGGAGTTTTACAATTATATTCACACTGCTATACGAGAATCACATACACACTATTTGATGATAGTCGCACATTTCAATGCAAAAATAGGTATGAAGGAGGAACCAGAAGAAGTGGCAATTGGAAAGTTTGGTATTGGCCAAAGAAATGATAGAGGAGATCTTCTATTAATTTTTTTACTGCAGCAAAATTTGTTTGTTATGAACACATTTTTAAAAACACCAAAAACGAAATTGACTTTATAATAACAAATAATAAAAAGACCATATGTGATGTTTCTGTGTTGAATAATTTTTCAACTGTAAGTGATCACCGATTGGTAAGATAAAGAGTAGTTTTCAATACAAGATTTGAAAGATCTGAAGTGGTAACAACAACTAATATCATAGGTCTAATCAAATTTATAGAATTAATACCAGGATTCCAAAACCATTTAAGAGAAAATTTGGTTATAAATAGCAACAATGTTAACTATATTAATTACACCATCGTTACCCAGACACAAAATATACGAGAGTACTAATTGCACTAATTCAGGCACTTTGCTTTCTCATGAACAACTGTTTACAAAATGCAATTATTCCCGAATAGAATGACGGCAGTGATTACACTTCTACATAATCTTGTTATCTCACATATACAAACTTTCCACAAAAATAATCACGAAAAAATAACGAACAAATTTGATTTTTACCAACCAAAGGAACAGGCGGGTTTTCGCTTGGGTTATGGCACCATGGAGCATTTACATACGATTCGTAACATTATCGAAAAATTTAATGAATATAATTCCGATTTTTAATTCCGATTTTCATTGATTATGAGAAGGTTTTCTTCGATTCAATTGAAACCAATCTGTGTTGGGCAGCCTTTGGAAAACTGGCATATATTATATATATTGAGAGAGAAATTTGTCTAAAGCGGAAAATTTTTGATCAATATATACTGCCGGTTATTACATACGTTTTGGAAATAGTTACATTAACTGCTTTTGTCGCTCAAAGACTGCGACTGACACAAAGAGCAATGGAAAGATCTATTCTGGGTATTAGTCTGAGAGATAGGACGTGTGGATACGTCAGCAAACGAGAGTGGCGGGACGTTATACAGCCGGTATGTGAATCGAAATGGAGTTGGGCTGATCATATTGCTAGGTTGACAGATCATCGTTGGATACAGAATGTAATGGAATGGAGACCAAGAGAGGGGCGCAGACAAGTTTGGAAGACCTCCTGCTAGATGGACCGATGATTTAAAGCGCTTAATTTATAACTGGAGGCCAACATGCTCATGACCGTGATCGATGAAAGGTATTGGGAGAGGCATACGTTCAGCAGTGGACTGGCATGGTCTGATATGATGATGATCCCTACGGTAAAGTGGGATTGTGCCCAATATTAAATGTTATACATTATTTAAATAAATTTTTTAACACATTCAGATAGATTAATAATAAATTATTGATTTAACTGTTTTTTCTAGCAGTATTTATACACTATAAAAACTAAATGTTCTAAAATTGTGATTTTTAGGGCCGCCCTGTTTACGCTCTTCAACTTTCTTTTTTTAAATTTTGACGTATTTCAGTAAAATTGTAATTTTATTGGGCCCTGCGTATGCTCTTCAAGTTGTTTCTTTAAATTCTGACGTATTTTAGTAAAATAATATTTTTCGTAGTTAAAGTGAAGTATTTGGGCATTGCTAACGCTCTTTAACTTTTTTTTTTTTTTTAGTTATAATTTAATTTTTCGTTCAAATCAATTATGCGTTTTGATTTGAACAAAAAATTAGTATTACAATTATCTGTAATTCAGTAGCATATGTAACTCATAAATTATTATTTTTTTTTTGGTTACTTCAATTTCAACTGTATTGTGAAAGTAATCATCTAATTGTACCCGACATTGCATGATACCTTCTCAGCTTGTCAATTTTGTACTGCTACTTTTTCATATTTACAATCAAAATAACTACTTAACTATGTAATATGATTGAGATTGAGTATCTATACGACTTTATCATCATAATTTAAGTCATATTATTACATAGTTATACAAATAATGCGTATAAGAGCGAGTGCTAGCCGTCGTCTATATACAAGAAATCAAAATCAATGTTTGCAGAGAAAATCGTTTAAGTATAAAAATCAATTACCATATTAAAAATATACTCGTTTATGAAAAAGAATAAAAAATTTGCTTGCCGTATTTAAAACGGCAAAGAAAAAAAAAAAAACAACATAAACACAGTATAAAGATGTCATAGACCCTGAGACTTGAAACGACAGAAAGTTAAATTACATTTTCTATATAACATTAAGAGTCGTACAGTTGCTTTTGTGTATTTGTTCCCTGTTCCGCTTGACATTGGCTTTGGAATTCCGCAACGCTATATTTAAAGTAATAAAATCTATTTTATATGTTTTAGTTTTATTCATTTACTTCTCTATTTAATTAACTAATTATAACAATCAGAATGTTGTAATAATTTTTATGACATACGTTTTTAATTATTTCATCATTTTAAATAATTATGAATATTTTACATTTTTTTGGCGAAATAAGTACATTTAATTGAATACCCAATACACCTAATAATTGAGTATTTTCAGTGAGATCGTTGTTATGCTATTAAAAATGTATATGAAAATAGTTTCATAAATATTTTTCAAAATTTAATATCTTAATGTTTATACATATAATACATATTTAAATGAAATGTGGAGGGCATAGGTCAAACAATTCATTGGATTGCAATAATTTATGAGAACACTATTTGTTTTTAATATATTTTAGTTCGATTTTAACTATTTATTCATGTGCGTAATGTAATACTTGTTTTAAAAAAAAAAAAAAAACATTTTAACACCCACCTGCCTATTTAATATAATATATACATTTTATTATACAGTTATGATATGATGTAATTTTAATATTTTCTATAATAATAACGATTGTAATTTGATATTTATATATTAGCAATTTTGTATTTCTTAAATTGTTTGACACCGAATATATACTTCTTTATATTTTGACATTCACACAATTGTGGTGAGTGACTAACAAATGTTTGCATTAAAGCGACATCAACGGTTTATTGTTGAAATATTCATCATTTCAATCCTTATTTCACATGGGTGCATTGGGTATAGCAATCGCTGGCTAGGTCGTTTAAGACAACCTGTGGATTTTGACAATTAATAACCTCATAATATTACATCAAAAATCTGTTCATTTATATAAAAATGACGAAACGATAAAATGATCTACAGTATATCTTAGCATATCTTAGCATATCACCAACTATAGTGATACGATATCATTGTTCGACCCTCTATAATTTCACTTTGCACGGTTGACAAATTTTTTTGCCTTATGATCTGTCAGTCGCTATTGTATTTGATCAGAATAATTTAACTGATATTTATCACCTTCCAAGTTTCGTAGAATCGATAACATTATAATTTTAATTTAAAGTTCAATTTGTTAACTATATATTTCACAATTCACTTCTTTAGGAGGAAAAATGTCGTCAACGAAATCGAGATATGCAACCAAACTGGTCAGACCTGGCAAGTAGAAAAGTGGCGACATTATGCACTCGAATATACATAAAAAATATCATCAAGGATTCTACCAAGCAAAATCGATATACAGAACACGTCAATTTATAGTATACGTTTCCATCTAAACCATAACACGGGATTTTGTATAATTTTACATAATGCTGCTCCTATGAATCTACAAGATTTGCCATACAAAAGTAGATTTTCTTGTATGTGAGAAATATAAAAATATTCAAAACAAAATTATGAGTTATGTATACATGTTAAAAGGCATCATATATGTTTATAATCACACATGCTAATTTTTATGACAAACTCACTTATTCATAATTGGATTGTTTATTTTTGAAAATAAGGACCGGCTGACTTTAAAAATTTGTTGTGAAAAAGTTAAACAAATCAAGTCAACAATATGAATTATTACATTAAGTTGTGTTTAATGTTTTTTTAGGATGACTTTTAAAAAAATATTTACTTGTAAAAAATGGTGGCAAAAATTTACTACTTACAGGTCATTTGTTGTACCTTCTATTTAATACCAACAAGTTTTTAACCCCATGCAAACTCCTATGAAATACACATTTTTTTGAAATTTTGACCAACGGAGGCGTTACGATCAACCATTATAATACTTTGTGAAGCCAAGAGGGTTTATCTACGGAATGGGGTTGTGTAAGGGAAGGCATAGGGGCTGGAGAGCACTGAAAAACTGCTTAAACGCTTTAAGTGTTTTCTTACTTTGATAATTGAAAACATCCAATAAATGTCAATACTGACCTATTGATTTCAATCTATTATTTTGTAAAATAGATGTATTAAATTGTTTAAGATTAATCTGAGATACGTTCACCGAAAAATCACAATGTCTAAAGATAAATCATTAAATAAATTCCTTTTTTCTATAGTATATTTACTTCCATTTTGTTCTGTAAGTTCATACTCTATGTATGCACACATATTTTATCGTATTTATGTTATCTTATTTCAGATCGTACTATTGCTCTTGTTTAAGTAGCTTTAGTAATAAGAATTGTGGTAAAGATCCCTTGTGTCAGGATGGGAACAAAAATTTTGGTTTAAATGGTGGAGTTTGCAAGTAAGTATTTCTCTTTTTTTTTCTACTTTTGAAATTGTCAACAAACTATATAAATACCATAATTCTTAAGGATTGAGTATTCATTAAGAACTTGTCTAGGTAAGGATCATCAAGACAAAGTTTTGATCTTGTTCGAGTGCAGTCAATAAGCTAACACTCGTATAATGTTGTAAAGATACTGGTAAAGATATTGTTGGTTTCATCAAGTTATGTGACAGGGAGGAATGAATTAGTGATAACACATGCAATTTTATACTGTGACGAAGAAATGTAGAATAAAAACTAAACAATAGCTACGTATAAGATATGTAGAGAATCTATGAAGAGTGTATATAGTCACTTGTATAACGACGTTTGGGGTAAGCGCGGAGCAGAATAGGCATATACGCTTCGAAAATATTGTAGACCGTGTACAAAATTTTACAACTTGAGGGATATCTAACATCTGATGTGATGAATCGTGTACAGATCTCATAAATCCGTTAAAAATCATTGTTAAATAATCAATCAAAATGTAAGCATCGTATGTTTTTTATCGAATTTAAACCAACCATTCGACATTCTGGATCGTGTTATAATGTGGTCAATTAGTATAAAATATGAATACCGGTCACCGCGTGTATAGGAGTAGGCAATCATACATTGTGAAACGCTTGGTGATATATTTGATGGACATTTACTATTGTTTACTATGGGTGAGATGTATTTTATCGACGCTATCATCTTATAGATTAGGTTATAACAGGGGAACGAAGTTCCAAGGGTCTATTGTATTTGATTCCGTTCATGTAACGCCAAGAAATAAACATCTCAGAAAAAAAA
>JANSTX010029732.1:0-14409 GCA_027564355.1 Penthetria funebris | reverse complement strand
GCGTACCTCCCATGTATAATTTTTACTCTGTACTGATTAAAATAAGTTATATGATAGTAACATTTACTAATTTCAGCAAAAATTCTTGGTACGAGATATCAACTATTTTGTAATTCTATTTAATGAATACTTATATATTACGTTGTGATCCGTTAAACAATTTCCAGGTACTCCAATAATTGGCAACCAATTATACATTTCTCTTGTTTTTATGCTATTATATTTTAGATTATTATTATCGTTCCGTATGTGTTTCAAAATGTCTTTTAAATTACTGACAAAAAAATATGAAGGACTAAGTGCAACGTTGTAACACATTTCATTTCCGTCCAAGATAAGAATGATATAACTCATCGAAAATTGCGCGAACGAACATAAACAGTAGCGTAATCGACCGACCATTTTCGCATACCTTTCAAATACGTATTTAATTGCGGCTCGCGAATAAATGACTCGGACTATCAAGGAGCTTGGCCACCCCTGCTCTATAGTCTATACACTAGCCCCTGGCCTATAGTCTATACACTAGACTTACTTATATGCAAAATAGAATAGAATATTCAAAGTTCAATAGACTTTTAATACGGAAATGTTAAAAATAAATAAGAAGCGTTACTAAAAACCTGGCTGACAATTATCGAGGTTACTCAACCAATCTCCACGCGGTGTCACCGGTAACTCGATTACGCGGTGTAACCGGTAACTCGATCACGTGGTGTCACCGATAACTAAATCACCGGTAACTAAATCACGCGGTGTCACCGGTAACTCGATCACGGAATATGTCAGTAATGGCGTGTACTAGATGCTCAAAAGATGGTGTTAATGTCGTGTTTGTCGACGGGTTGAGAAAAACAGTTCAACAATAAACTAGGTAGCTGGGGATTTATGCACCACTAGTCATATTTGAAACGGCAAATTAACATCGTATTGATGATAATGATGATGATGATAATGATAATGATGATGTTACTAAAATTCATGCAAAACATTCACGAAATATGTACGTCTGCCATCTAGTAGCATCTTCTATTTCTCATATTAGGGAACATTGAGCAATATTTTTTGACTCCGAAAGTACGCCATTAAATTTCGTACTTTGTCATTCCTTGCCAATAATATATATTGGTCCCATATATAATATGCTGTATGGAATTCCATGTCTCAGTATGTATCTAATTAGTTTAATGAATACCAAACCGAAGTTTTGGTCAGTAATATTACTTCTTCAAACAGATAACACAGTTCACTATTGGACATTAAGATCTGATCACAAAGTTGTCGAAACATGATGGTGTTAAAATTTGTATTTCGGGTTGTTAGATGAATCGGGTTCAGATCAGGACCACAATAATTTTTGGTGATAGATACAAATCCCATTTGATATTACCAAATAACATGCTAAAATCGCGGCACAGATCGAGCAATATAAATATTTTACCATATCGATTGAAGGACAGATGCGTTAGAAACTTGTTGCAATAATTTGGTCAAATAACAACTTCAAGATTCTGCGAATAAGCGAATAAGTAGATGGACATGCAATAAGATTAATACTTTGCGATAGTTGATAGTGGATACTGAACTGACGATCTTTTCCTAAGAGCTTATCGGACATCCCTTTCCAACATTAACTTACATAGATCAATATTTGACTATAACATTTACAAATAGATACAGGCGATATAAATCACAACATGATTTATTTTTGAGTTCTCCATACCAGGCAATGTCTATCCATTTCACCAAAGCTATTTTCCTGTTACAAGATGGTCATCTACGGTGCTGTGAACATTCTATGCGTAAATTTTAATTGAAAAGAGCAGATTATTTACTGATCTTGAATGGATTTACTTCCTCATTAAATAATAGTGGTTAAGATCATTTAAAACGAATTATATGACTACAAACTAATTAATAAAGACATGTATGAATACGCAAGTATTAACAAGGAAAATTATTTGTTTATAGTTGGCGATGCATGGGGTAATGTTCCGGCTGGTTTATTATCTGGAAATATATTTGAATTAGGACATTTTGATCAATGTTTAAATACAAAATATGAATTTAATAATAAAAATTCAGTTTATAATTTATTTAGAGGACAATATTGTGTAATTCAATTAAATTTTAATTTATCACTACTGATGGCATCTTCAAATAATGAACAATCAATTATGGAACTTAGTGAACGTGTAGCCACTTTTAAGGGAAATGATTTTGGTGTACCAGCACCCGTTATTAATAGGTGAATTTTAAATTTGAAAACACTTAAGTTAACAATATTTATTATATAATTTTTTTTTTTGTCTTGAAATAGTGGTCAAATTGGATATCAGTTATCAATATGTGTGCCAGATATTTGTTCAACGGATTTACTATCGAATTTATTTGAGAATGCATTGTCCGAAATGAAAATATCACTATCGAATCCAATTATGAAAGACCTTTGTCATTCAAAATCGCAAGAAAAATCATTAAATGGAATTGAAATTTATGCAATGTAAGTTTGTGTAAGTATATTTTATGATTAAAAGAACCCTAAAGTTTATTTAATTAACATAGGCTCGCAACTATAGTTCAGAATATAATATGAAATCATTTAATAGCCTAATTACTTATTGCAATTACAAAAATAAAATATAATTTTTTCTTTATACTCACTCCGTATAGTGTAATCTTTGGATTAATTGGTTTACTTATGTTATTGAGTACAATATATGATGTCATCTGCACCCATAATCGAAGTAAGTTATTTTAAGTTTTAAGTTAATAAAATATCCATCTTCATAAAACTTAAATCTTGATTATAGTTACTGACTGAGAATCTGAGAATCTTAAGAGAATGTTTAAATTTATACCAAGGAGATTAAAACTTATCTCATAAAATATACCCTCATTGACTGTAGAATATTTTCTGACCAGAAAATCTTTGATTGGATTATCATATATTTTTGAAGATAACATCTCTAATCTTAGAGTTTTTCCGACAAAAATTTGCATTTGCACAAATCTGATCACGAATTTTAAACTAAATTTATTGTTATTAATAAAAAAAACTTTTTGTTTATTTCTGCAGGCTTGAAAAGGCTTTATAAAGCTTTTTCGCATATTTAGTATTTTAGGTAACGTTCACAATAATAGTTTTCGAATTCCGCTATTGTAGTACACATAAGAAATAATTAAACTTTCATTGTAAAATAATTTCTTCTTAATATATACGATAATTACATACTTGGTATAATTAATTCATTTCTGTCTTTAACATAATCCGTTAAAGGCAGAAAGGAATTCATTTTGAATCTGCCCTTAAAAGCTTTCATTAGGGTAAAGTGTTTTTCATACGTCTTTCAAATTAATTAAATATCATGTTTTGGTTTGTCACTGGAGTATTGTTGCTCTAGCTCCACATTATATATTGTATGTATCTGCAACAAAAGCATTATGTTAAGTTTGTATCATTTGGAACCGTTCACAATAAAAATGTTATCGACTTTTTTGTGTAAGCCATTTTGTTTACTAAATCTACTAAATTTTACATATTGTAATAAACGTTCATTGTGAACAACCATTTTTTCTTATTGTGAATTACATTTGATTACCATTTGTAAGTATAGAAAAGAATTATTACTTGAAAAGTTTGAGCATCTGTATCTATTCTGTATGTATTGATAGTATCACATCTGTATGTATTGATAGTTTAAAAGAACTAAAATGTATGTACAAAATAAAGATATTTAATCGTCAGGCTTTGAATTCCGTATCCCGTACACTATAAGCATATAAACTGAAAAGGAGAATAACAAATGTAAATTTCTAATCAAATCGGTGCCTAATGGCATAAAAATCTTTGAGTTCATGGACACATTTTCCCCCCTTTTTTACCAAAATAACCGTTAACTAGTGGCGCTAATGGAGTTTTATTTTTTTTCATTATTATTTATTCTATATTAGAACCAAAAATGCCAATATTAATTGCATTTTCAATATATACAAATGGTGAAAAGCTTTTCAATTGTAGAAAAGTAAATTCTAATGAAATTATAAATTGTTTAAATGGAATAAGAGTTTTATCAATTATTTGGGTTGTTTATGGGCATACATTTCTGATGTTATCAAATGGCCCATATATTAACAGAGCATCAATATTAAAGGTATTTATTTTTTGTTTATTTTTAAATAAATTAACATATTATAGTAGCAGCTTGCCTACATTATCAAATGCGCACACGGTTTTATTAGCTGCAATTAATATTTTAAATTTGAAAATTTACGCATTCAATTCAATTGATTTGTGGACATATTCAGGTACTTCAAAGACTGCTGCACTATAATATCTGCAAGAATTATTTTATTGCAGACTTAAGAGTAGTCTTATATTAAAATCATTTGTTACATGTTACATGTGTTTGTATTAGAAACGGTAAGTTAACTTCGTAACATCATGATATGCGTCATTGAAGCGTACAAGTTACAATGATGATAAGTTCATGCAATTATTATAATTATTGTAGTTATATTAAAACCCGTATACGTGCTTGCTAATGGAGGCAACATAAATTTAACAAATTTTTTATTAAATTTAATTACAAAATATTATTAAACTTGTATAATTTTATAGTATATAGAAAAACCTAGAAGTATGATTTTATTATCTGGTCCTATTGTAGTGGATACTTTTTTTTTACTCAGTGGACTATTAGTGACTTGGTCTATTTTACGAAAATTGGATAGAAGGTAATTATATGAACTTTTAATACTAAACCATCAGTTCATAGCTATAATATGAAGGTCTTTACTGATATGTTTGTAATTTATATTGTAACACGCTAGGACGCTTCACGAGTTTATAAACTTAATCGATAGTGTAAAGATATGTTTACTATTTAAAAAGAATTTCCTTTTTTTTGCTTAAAGTACACTTTCCATCCCTGCAATAGTTATATATGTTAATCTATCTTTATATTTATGTAAAACTATGATTTTAAAAAATGATATTTGCATGTCTCATTTGTTAATAAAACATAGTCAACGACCTAGTGATCTGATTTGATTTAACTATATGTGACGTTTTTTTTCGCCAATTTATAGGCAACTGTTGCAGATGAAGTTTGTGCTCAGAGCTTCGTTGTTTATTAAAAAGGCAACTATTGTTCCATTTTCTATGCAAAAATTAAGTTTTATGTATAAATAAATATTCAAATTTAAAATCCTTTTAATTACATAAACCTACTTAAAATACAACACTTACATAAAGTTATCGATAACCATTTATTGTACACATGATGACCTCGAATATATTGTTGATGGCGAAAAACTATACCAAAAAAAATATACCATTTGAATTAGGACTGAAATTAGAATGAGAATTAGGGAAGTGCGAGGTGGAAACTCGATGGTGCGTGACGTTTAAGGAGTTATATCGTTAGCTATGCATTAACGACATTTGTGATAGCATACTGTATAAATATTTATATTATACCTGAGCAGGTATATCAAGTTTTTGTTAAAATTGCGTAAAACGGAAACAAGATATATATTATAATATTATAAGATGATTGATAGAAAATTAAATTTGAATTAAATTTTATTTTTAAAATGTGAATATAGCTTAAACCATAAAGTATAAAACTTTCCACAAAACTGTTATACATTCTTTAGTTCATGTTTTCATATTTAAGCAATGCACAACGTGAATGAACGCATATAAAAATATGTACTAAATAATGTGCTAAAAAATTGTTACAGTTAGGTAGACGTTTTATTTTCTGTAAATAAATAAATATGAGAAATTGCACAGAAATGTGGACTGCATAATTTACTGCAATAAAATGAATAAACTAAATTATATCAGTAAAATTGTGTCTATACTATATATTACAAGATACTGTTCTTTGAACACATTGAAATATAACGGTAAACATGTGTCTTTGCTAGAAGCACAAAGGTTGAATTCAAATATTCAAGAATCGATGCTTATGTTTCTGACCCTGCACGCAGGCAGGAATACCTGTCAAGGAACTGAGCTAAAATTTTTGTTCGCATTTATCAAACATGTACATTTATGCACATAATAATTGATTTATTTTCCATTTTACTTATCAGCAATGGCAAACTAAATATTTTCCAATTATATTTTCATCGATATTTACGTTTGACACCCGTTTTTGCGTCAGCAATTTTATTTTCTGCCGTACTTATTCGACATATGGGAACTGGTCCATTTTGGGATGTATTGCTTAATATTGTCGATAAAAATTGTCAAGAATATTGGTGGACATCATTATTATATGTTCAAAATTATGTTAATCCCTATAAAATGGTATGTCCTTATATATAGTAATAATATAATACTTTAAAAAAATTATTTTCATTAACTTTTAAATATAAATATACTAGTGTTTAGGTCATACATGGTATTTATCTGTTGACATGCAACTATTTATTTTATCACCGCTTTTAATTTATCCACTATGGAAATGGAAATTTATCTGGACAATACCAATTTTAATTTTGACATCAATTGGATGTACATTTGGAATGTTTATTACAAATCAATTTAGTATACAAATATTACAGGATACAAATCCCTATATTAAAGAAGATCGGATGGAAAAAACTTATTATCCAACGCATATACGAATGGGTGCCTGGTTAGTTGGTCTACTATTGGGTTACATTTTGTATGGCATGAAGGGAAAGAAAATAATTATTGATAAATTGTACATAACATTTGGTTGGATTGGTTGTATTATAACAATATTAGCTATCACTATTGGTATTTATCCAATGGAACAGCTAAATTATCCATATGCAGTTACAGAGAGTGCAATTTATGAATCATTAAGTAGAGTTTCATGGGCTATTGCAATTTCATGGATTGTTTTTGCTTGTGTTCATGGTTATGGTGGTCCAGTTAATTGGATTTTATCACTACCATTTTGGCAACCATTATCCAGATTATCATATACAATTTATATACTTCATTTTCCAATAGAAGTTATGTTATTGGCGTCAATGAGAACTTCTTCAAATTTTGATGAGATAACTGGGGTATGTTACAAAAAATGGGATTTTATTTTAATTTAAATTTTCTTCTTATTCACACTTTTTGTTTTTTAGATTATTAAATTTTGGGGAGATTTTGGAATAATTTTGACAATTTGCATTATATGGACACTTGCATTTGAATTGCCTGTCATTAATTTAGAATCAATTTTGTTTGGTAAAAAATTAAATATACAAAATTCTCAGTCAAATTTAATAGATACTGCTAAAAATAATAAAATAAAGCATGTTGTATAAATGTATTCAATAAATAATTTAAAAATGGAAACAATTTTTCTATATACGATTTAATATATTATTCTTTATCGATGTTATTAAAAGTCATTGTATCAGCAAAGTAATGAGATGTAGCGTATATGTCAGTTTCTCGTTCATCGAAATGATTTCCTTCTCTCCAAACAAATGGGCTCCGGAAGGGGTTATTTCGCTTTTCACGCATTTATTGGCATTCTAGACATGGTCATAGTGCCAATCTATGATCGTTAACATTGCACAGTATGGACAAAGGGTTTAATCTACAAACTGAAATATGTGCACCGATTTGGTGATCACCTAATAAATGCTATTTTCAATTTTTTAAGTAATAGAGCATTTAGAGTTCGTATCGATTAGCAAACAATATTAGCTGGCGTTATACAGGGTTCAGTCTCGGTTGCTATCCTGTACACACTATATATTGCTGATCTGTGTTTATCCTCGCCTATTCGTGGTATTAATTCGGGTACAAGAACTCTACTTCCCATACTTCCCAAGTAAACTGGATAAAAGGATAAAAATCATTTGATACAAACAACTCGTTCATCCTTTAATGACGTATGCATTTGTGACCTGGTGCACGATTCCTCATATCAAATGAGAAGAATTCGAATTCTGGTGAATACAGATTAGTAACCGATGAATTTACTGCGGATGTCGAAATAATTGATAGAGCACTGGTTAAACAGGCGGTGAGATTTTTAACCAAAACAAGAGAGTCCGAAACTCCCATTCTCGAGCGATGTAGCAGTAGACAAATAAGTTTCGGCGAGCTGATAAACCATAAGATCAAACATTCAATGCATCCTTACCATCTAGATATTAGTGATTACTATATAATAATGCTAGTTTATTGCCTATATATCATCTACGATCCAATACTGATGTGTTTAAATTGTGTATAACGTCGAACAAAACCATGAATATATTTACGAGGTCCTTTAAACGCATCATAATAACTATCAACATCGATGTACATTTGTGAGCTGCTCTTTGCGGTACTCACAATACTTTAGACACATTATTTTCTTACTCGTTTCAGCATTTAGGTGTTATCTAGCACCACCTCTAAACTAATATTTTATATTGGTAATAAAATTAATTCTATATAACTTAAGAGTTATACCAGAGTATATAATACACTCTATACTATTTATGTGGTGCTAAAGAAGTAAATTATTCACCTCCTAAATACTTTGAAAGTTTATTCTCAGTCATCTTTACACGCACCACGTCAATTGAATATTATTCAGAGCCTTCGAGACATTGAAAATCCAAAACTTCAGTTATTTGTGAATGAGGAAATTGATTAATTATGGAACAACAATTTTTTTTTTGTTTTATGTTCACAATTTCTCTTATATTATAATTATTGATATATTCGATTTTAGGTCGATTTTTTAAGTTAAAATTTATATATTTTACTATTTAGTTATATGTGGTGGAGCTCAGTCAGGCTATTAAATGTTTTTTTAATTAGAAATCAGAGGAAACTGAAATCTGATATTTTGAGTTGCAAATTTATGTACTCTGCAATGAAAACTCTGTGTAGAACTTAGAAAGAAATGGCTATAAATGTATTCTGAATAGCATCACTTTTTCATTGATATAATCTTTGAAAATTATATAATACGTACAAAGAATGATCACCATTATTTAAAACGGCTCGCTCATTATATTCACTAAATCCAAATATTGAAATTTTACTGACATAATCCTATGTAATTCAAGTACATTAAAATGATTTCTATTACTTTGATATATCTATAAAGTATTCAAAATACCATTGAGGCAGTGATGCTATTAATACATTTATAGCCATTCCTTCTTAACTTCTACACAAACAATTTCGGAGAATGTAAATTTCAACTCAAAATATCTGATTTCTGATATTTTGACTACAAGGATAATAAATGAAAAAATCATGCTTTACTTATCACACCTATCTACCCGGATTTGCCACCCACTCCTACTGTATTTAATAACAATTAAAATAATAAAACAAATAAAAAATAAATTTAAAAGAAAATTATAATATCTAAATCAATCACTGTTTATTTACATTTGTCAAATGTCAAAAAGAAAAAACTGAGAAATGAATGCTCGGTTAATTTCATAAATAATTGTATGTTTATTGGCGAATAGAGTCCGTTTCATTATTCATAAATTAGCCACTTTTATTATTTCAAATATCACCGCAAAAGATCCTGATATTTAAATATTTGTATATTAACTTTTTCTAATTTAATGATCTTTAATAAGATAAAATACCTTAATACGATTACAATTGCATTCAAAAAATTATGTAATAAACATCACTATTCAAATAATTAAAAGTTAAAATCTTTTCGCGGTTGATGTAAAATAATAAAGTGGCCATTTATAAATAATGAAACGGACTCTATTCGCCAATTAATATACTATTTTCTAATGAATGTCATTTATGTATGCGCGTAAATTTCTTATTTCTTTAGTTGACATTTGTCAAATATGATAAACACTGAATCTTTTATAAAAGTGTTTCTTTTATGTGATTTTGCAGCTAGAGAAATTGCATGAGTTTTGTTATATGGTTATTATTTGAAACATGAATAACATTAGATATTTGGGCACCAAAATGTGAACGTTTAGCAACAACTGAAGAATTATTTGTTAGCCCAATTTATAGTCGTTTATTATTTGATCAATCGATGCCATTGTATAGACAGAGGTGATAAAAAAAAGTTACTGATCATAAATCAATTATAAGTATATTATTGTATATCTTATTTTATTATAATAGAAATAGCACTTAATAGATTTGTCCATAAACATTAGATGAAAGTATGCATTTTTGTTTAATATGTGATAAATGTATAGTGTTGGACGCTCAATTACGTATATGACTTATATAGAAGATAACAATTCTTAGTTTAGTTCAGTAACAACTTCAACTTCATCTCCATTCTAATTTCTAATTAGTAAATATTTTGTTTGCTAATTTGATAAACGCGTATTACGTATAAAAATGCGGTAATAAAATGATTATAATTTCTTCTGAAAACGGAATCATTTTACCGTTTTCAGATAGTAAAAATAATATAGTTAAGAAATTTTAGCAATTAGAAATTGAATCTACTTTATTTGCACATAAATATTCAAACATAATAAAACATTTGCAATTTCAGATCATAGTGATAATGACATTCAAGTTTATCGTTTCGTAAAATTATTAGTGGCAACCATAGATGATAAAGCACCAGATGTTTATCAACCATATATGAGTTAAAGTAAATAAATATCCAGCACCATATGGTGGACGACTGGTTTGGATGTTACCGGGTAAAACAAAAAAGATTGCCAATCTTAAGGATAAGGATCGTCTTCGGCACAGAAAACGTTTGTCTCAAGTTGAATGGAATAACAAATATCGGTTGATCGTTCAGATATTGTTGCAGAAAATACGTATTTATTAACACTTGATTATTATACTGACTTACAACCAAATGCTGTTACATGGCTAATTGATTTAATGAAAAAGAATCTTAATTTAGCAGCCGTTTGTGAAAGAATTCATCCAATTGGTAGCAGACCCAATGGTATGGACCAATAGTAATGGTAAGCTACTCAACATTTGATTGGTTGTGTACTTTGTAGTCCTGTATGTTGTTCAATATTTAGAGAAAAAGCATTAATGAACGATAATTTTATGAGAAAATATATAACAAGTTGAAGATCGATGGTTACGCTTAAATACAACACCTGAGTTTTTGGTTTTTCAATTATTACTACAAATAATCATCTACCCAGATAAAAACATTGTCTAGCTGCAAGTACAAAATCAACTTCAATGTATGGTGAATAAAATTGTATACCTTTACGTTGTTAATCACTCGTTTGCACATCAGAAATTTGCTTCTTAAATTATGCATTTGTTGTAAATGCATAGAGGGACGTTTTGTTTTTATCTGAAAAATAAATAACAGACAATATCAACCTAAATCAACATTCTTATATTGGGCAAGAAAATATTAAGATGTAATACAAATGATTTTAAACCATAAAAGTTAATAATCTAAACATTGATAGTATCTACTATCGAAATCTTTACGCATATCATAAGTAAATCTGACCAACATCACTCTCCCACGGTCTAGTTGTATTATAATATGACAGTGTTACGACGATCAGTACTCCTATTTACCATACCAATTCATGAGTTTAGTTGTACTAGGCAAGTTAACATTTGATATGAGGAATGAAATATTTTCGACATATTTGATTTTAGTTATGGGATTAGATATAAATACATTGGAGTAATTATTGATTTTGAGTAATGAATTTAGGAAGTAGGCAATAAAAAGTGTGAATTGAATTGCAACAGATATGAAACCCTGTATTACACCAGCAAATATATTGTGTAGCTCGGACATCGATTCGAATTTTAAATGATTTACTTGTGAGAGAAACTTTTTTATTAAATATTGTATAGAACGCGTTTTGTTTTAGATAGTACTGTAAATAGTAAGATAGGCACATAGTAACCAAATAGTTTGGGTTGTTTTTCCTGGCTTGAGTATTGGAACGACTATCCATAATTGCGGAATATAGACGTTATTAAATAGCTGATTAAAAATTGTACATACAAACCATATAAATTTTTTTTGAAAATGTTTTGATAACTCTGTTAGAGAAACCATATCAGAACCCATTGTTGTCTTGTTGTTGATTGATTTAATTATTGTTTGACTAAAAAAATTCCTGTTAGGAATGACATTGAGTAATGTTGTTCGATAAAGTTAGGTCTATGGTATTTGGCACATAAAATCGAATTGATGATTGGGTCGGTTGCGGCGGCAGTCAGTAGAGAAATCTGATCGCCTACCCTGTGTTGTATAGAATTTACCTGTGTATCTATTTATATCTAATGTGAATTGTCGATTACCAATTAGATCGTTTTGTCTATGAATGTTGGCAAAGAGTTCCGCAAATTTATTGGCGATACATTGGGGATAGCTAATGATATTTGCTTATGTGTCAGCTTCGTCTGCATTATTTATGGTAATGCTCGTAATATTTGTATAAGTTTTCTTTATATTTTTATAGACATATAGTTATTAAGCCTAAGCACCGTAATTTATTAATCTTTAACATTCAATTTTTTATAATATTCACATAGTTGATACAATTTTTCTACCTTTGAATAATTTTTAATTTCCTTTTTTTCCGGCAATTTAGACAAAGATAATTATTTACAACTCTATACGAGTTGTAAATAATTATCATAATAAAAGGTAGATAATTATTATATAAAAGGTAGATCAATTTATTATATGAAACCATCATAACAAATTAATTTACTTGTTGCAGTTCGATGATTTAAACAAAAAAAAATGAGAAAAAGTTAAATTTTTTGATTCGTTTTTTTTTTTTTTTGAAAAAAAACACAATTACATTCAATTCGTTGATAAAATTAATTATTAGTAATTCATAATTCTATGGTATTTACATACGGAAATAAAAATAAATGTTACAATATTCGTCGCAACCACTTCACTAATTAGATCACTAGAATTTATACTATCTTACATATCGTATACTAATCAATGTGCAAATAATAAAATTATTTATATTTTAATCATTTGTCAATAGAAGTGATATTGTAATTTTCTTTATATTTCGTAATTCAAATCACTATGAAGACTTAATCGATATAATTGAATAATTAGTTGAAATCAATAGTTTCTAACGAATAGACAGGTACATTGTCCACACCAATATCTATATTTCATTTTTTTGATACCCGAAAAACAAAGAGCTATGTTTGTGATTTTTCAATTATTTTTTTTGGGTCTAGTAATTTTATCCGAAATTAAGGGCAATGACAAATTAAATGAAATAATTTTGAATAACACTACTATTGATAGAATTGTAGAACAATTAAAAGATTATAGTGATTTCTACATTGCTAATAATCAATTTTATCAAATTGATTCGAATTATAATAATAGTTTGTGTGTGCTTCAATTAATCAACATTTTGAATGGGATAACCAATGCCGAATTATGGGCCATACATTGTAAGTTGAATTAGAATGAGCAAAATTATATAGATCATTTTCAACTAATTAAATCACTATCACTACATTTTAAATTAGTTGGATTTATACAACATTTATAAATTACGTTACAATTTCAGTCCTATGGAGTTTACTGAAAGTAGATCTCTCGCAGCCCTGTCTATCTGTTCTCATTTTATGCTCACTGTGAATCTGGTGGTCAGTCTAACCACACTATTCCTTACTTCACGAAATCTCGCAATATGTTCTTTTCAACTTCATAATCAACTCACACATTCACGCTATTACATCACTGACCATTGTCTGTGGACGAATTAATCATAAATTGATTTTATGATTTTTCATAGACTAATGAAAAGCATATTTTACACATTCTATAGAAAACACTAAATAAAAAATCAAATTTGTATATGAACCTTTTTGTGATATAATCTCTATTAAAAGTTCATATATATGAGAGAAAATTGGTTAATATTTCTTTAATATTTGATATGTCCACCCTTACAGTCGTATAAATGAAGTTACAGAATATTGAAAAATTCTCAGTTATAGCACCCGTACAAAGTAGACAATTCGCACATGTGTTCTTGTTGCCTCTTATGCTGATGGTAAATCTTCCACTTTTTGTATATTTTTTGTAAGTCATCAACTAAAAAGTTTATTTTTCAGTGTTTATTTATTCACACTTGAGTCAGATATGTTCAGCTATTTTGTCAATTTTACGGTACTATAATGTGGAATTCATTTTATAACGCGTATTCCTTACCTTTCGAAACATTGTAAAGTTTAATGCTTCGATGCACATACATCAGTGACTCATTAAATAGATTTTTGCGTCAGTATGTTAAGAGCGCTCGCGCAAAAATTATAATTTTTAAATTTAGTATCAGATGAGCAGGAACTTTAACAGGTATTTAAAAATTCAAATCTACCACTTATTTTGCATCAGGGTATTATTATTATTATTATTATTATTATTATTTTTTCTTTAACGACCAAGGCCAGTTTGACCCAAATAGTCTTTTCAA
>JANSTX010029710.1:0-14417 GCA_027564355.1 Penthetria funebris | reverse complement strand
ATATATCAGTCGCAGTCTTATTGGAAGTTGGCAATTAATGGAAAGCATTTTATAAGGATTTTGGAAGACTTCAGTTATGTATATATACATTAATGATAATGATGAAATTACCAAAAATTATGGCCAAATAATAATTTTAAAATCCGTTACGTGAATGTAATAATATTTTTAGAATACTGACGTATTCAGAAACTTATTTGCTAGTCTCAATCTAATTTCTTTAAGAATAGCAAAAATTCTCGTGTTAGTTTGTTATAATTTTTAAAATCTTAATCATCTAACTATTTTTCCATTTCCAAAAGATTGTGACTTTTAAGTATTTTTGTTGATTCATTGTTTGGTTCATTTTGAAAATGTTTTTCTAATGCTAAATCGGCTGCAATGAAAATGTTTGTTAAAAATTTCGAAATCTTTCAAAGGTTCTCACGCGATATTTTTTTCCAAATTTTAACAGCTTTCAGGCATCTATTGACAAACACTTTGATTTGTTTCATTAATACTCAAAAACTCTATTGAAAATATAAATATCAAGTTGATCAATACCTTGTACAACATAATGATTATTAAAAATTTAAAATAAAATTCTTATGTGAAGATTAATTCACAATTTCTACAGACAGTATGTATAATAGACAAATATAAGAATAGTAAAAATTTTATATTATTAAAACTTTAATTTATATTATCCATTATAAAAAAAAGTAAAAGGAGTGGCACTAAAAATTACATTAAAATGATAAATTCATTTCAATTTAAAATAAGAATCTATTATTTTTATTTTTAATGAGTTCAACATGAAATTATATATGAATATTAAATTGAGTTTATTGAATTTAAATGCATCTTTTAGTTTTTGTAATAAAATATAGACACACAAGGTGTAACTCTTCAAATTTTTAAAGCAAAAAAATCTTATTTATACACTCGTATGTTAAATAACTTATTATTATTGTATTTAATTCTTGATTTAATTAAAATACTAATGTGAGATTATAGTGAAATTATTTCAATACGTTCAAAATTTAATATCAAAACAATTTTTTTCTTTAAACGTAAAAAGTTATTGCTTTAGAATTTTAAGCAATTCTTACTTAGTTAATTTTAAAGCCATAAATTCTTTTGAAATAAGGTGTTGAGAACAACAAAAAAAAATAAAAAAAATTGCAATGAAAACTTGTTTAACAATTTGTGTTAAATCAAAATAAAATAACTTCAAAATTTTTTCATTACTCAAAGCAAATTTAAAAATCAAATGTAAATGGCACAAATTTACGTTTTTAAAGGTCATGTACGAATTTATATATACAACAACATAAGAATCATAAATAACTAAGCTAATTTCTCTTATAAATTTTGTAATATTTTATTCTTTAATTTTACGTATATATATTTATTTATATATGCTAATCAAGATATATATATTCAATTAGGCCTTTTTAAATGATAATTGTCTTAAATAATTTTACTTGTTTGACCACTTGAGTTATGAATAGTGTACTTTAACATGATATTATAATGTATAATTTGACATAAATAAACTTTCTAGCGATATATTAACTAAACATGCGAAACAGTTATTAAATTATAACATTTTTATAAATACTAGTCGTATATAAAAGATACTGTACAATTGGAAATAATCACCAATCAGTGTTTTGAGAAACGTTAATTAAAAATTAATTAAACATTTGTTTATATAGAAAATTTAGTATAAACTAATAAATAATTAGCTAATATAAGGACACGAATATATGAACCGGCAGATGTTATATATAAATAGGTTCAGATAGTATATAATAATAAGAGCAAATATTGTCAATCAATAAATAATTGCACATATTAAAATAACAAACAGATGTTTTTGTATGTTTTTGAATTTTTTTTTTCTTTTCAAATAAACTCTACAAATTTAATATAAACACAAATGTTTAAAATTTAAATATTGATTTAAAAATACATTCAACAGTGAAAAAAAGAAATAATAAAAGTAAAATAAAATCAATTAAATTTTATCAAATACATTGATTACCGTCTATTAAAAATTTAACATTCAATTGAAATAAACCATTAAAACTATAAATAATTGATTTATAAATTGCATGATTTGATTTGGAAAATAACAATCCAATGTTAATTGAATTGAAAGAAAAAACCAACCGCATCATATGAGAAAATGTAAATTTTAATTAAAATTCATTTATGCACGTTTGTTTTGGGATTTTAAAAATGGTAGTAAGTAGTGAGAACATTATTAAGCTATGTTAATCGTAAGATTTTATATTATTTACAATTGTCACATTAAAATGAGTTTAAATAGCAACATTCTGAATAAATGTGCATTTATGCTAATCGTGCACCTAAATGCATAGATCTGGTCACATTCAAAACAATCAGTCAAACATGACCTATAAAAAATATACAAGAGATTGAAGAATTCAAAAGAATAGAGAATAGATATTATTAAAATTTGTGTAAACTTGCCAAATTGAATAATATGTTAGAATAATAGTTAAAGCGGACTTTCTGAAATTGAGGGAAAAATGTGTGTACACCATAAAAGAGTAGATACATGTCATCTTGATTTGGTCAACCCATTCGTCTTTGTGATACAACTGAAAACATGAGTACAAAATATATGAAAATTTTATAGAGAATACAACGAGATTAAAAATATAAATTTTAATGTATTATTTGTGAACATGATGAATAATCTAATCACTTTATACTCCATCGAATGGTTATTCGTTACAATTGAGTTCAATTTTTTTGGTTTTGTTCACGTTCAATCCAACATAACGCCATACACTATGGTTCTGTCGACGCCGAAAGACTTTAATTTTTCTGTAACTATCTGTTTTGTATTAATCACAAGTTATCTAAATCACTAATATCATAATTTAAATGAATATCCATATATTAGGTTAGACCATTATAGTCTAATGATTTGCAATTTTTTTCTTAATATGTAATATAAACAATAATAATATATTATGTTGATTTTATTTTAAATTCCAACATTATAGTAAATATACGATTTGAATTGAATAAAAACCTTTCGAGTAATACAACAACATATCCGTGACATCCTCTTGTACCTCTTGAAATTTATCTTTTCAAAAGGAAACAGCAGCTAATTCATGGACTGTTGTATAATTATCCATTAATTACAACATTTGAGCTAATCTAACTTAATAAATGGCAATGGTGGATAATCCAATAATATAGTTTAGGTATATATAAATATATATTTTTATACATTCACGTCGATATACAACTTCAAAGTCCAAGGCAATAAAATTAAAATTCATATATTTTTAATCGAGGTAATAAATCGATACCGAAAATGTTGTTTCTCTTCTTTTTTTAAAATATTAGTTTCTCTTCTTAATTATTAAACGAAAACCTTCATCAAAGTCTGGGCCAGTCAATATTATGAAAAACGTGTTTTGCATAAATATTTGGTCATAGGTCATTTTCAATTTATTATATATAGTATATAACATTATAACATTCAATATTATTGCCAAAATATTTGAAAAGGGTCAGCAAATTTCGATAATAGCAATAGTTTAATATATACAGAAAGTATTTTTAATATAGGTTAAACAAGATATTATAATATGTACTACTGTATACAAGTAATTAGTTGTACATGATAAATTAAATTATTATAAACTTCTAGCTTATATACGTACATATAGTATATCACTATGAAAAATTAAAACTATTCTAGATTAATATAGATAGAATATCTTGTACACAACTTCTGTGGACAAAGAGATTCACATTGGATAATATGAATATTTTTCACTGGAAACATCTCAGATCAAGTCTAATTATTCTAAAAACT
This sequence comes from Penthetria funebris, assembly GCA_027564355.1. NCBI lineage: Eukaryota > Metazoa > Arthropoda > Insecta > Diptera > Pleciidae > Penthetria > Penthetria funebris. The sequence goes on along the minus strand of JANSTX010029710.1, from coordinate 10,567 downwards.
GACATAAACATCAAAAGATAAGGCAAGAAACATGGAAGCAAATGTGATGCAAAGCATATATAATGCAGCATTACAAACCCTGATTTTATTAGAGCTATACAACAAAATATTAAATTCCTAATTGTGCATTTTTTTAAATTGTACTTTTATCACCTTTAATGCATAAAATCATACATACCCATATATTTTATATAGTTAAACAAGACCATTGCATTTATTTGTAACTATTTATATTGATGATGCATTTTGGATAGAATAGAATATTCATATTAAACAAAATAAATAGAAAATTAAAAAAAGTTTGATGCACTTTAATATACAACAATGTTGTATATTTATAATAAATTTTTATGTATATAAATATTTGATTATTTCATTGAAATTTATATTTTTTACGCATTGGTGAATGTACTTTCTTATACATAAATACAATTTAAATTTTAATCAAAACCATTTAAATAAATTTATGTCAATTTAAATTATGTTTAACAAGAAAAAAATTCAGAAAAAATATCCATGAATTACATTTTATTGACATGGAGGTTTTGTTTTAAATAAATATTTATTAAATATTATTGTAATTTTGTTGATTTTAAAATTTTTTATTCTAAAAGCATATCATCTTCAAGTAGACCGGTTAGACCTCATCTGATACCCTGCGGCCTGCAGTTCAAAGTTTACTTTGGTCATAACCCAATGCAAGATGAGAACAGAAACAATAGTGGTGACAGTATACTGCCCTGCTTTACACCTGAATGTACATAAAAAATATTACCAATCCTTCCACGAAGTAAAACTCTACATTGTGAATCACGATATAATACCGCGAAGGATAATATTCATCAGTTTTGACGGTATTCCATTACTTTTTGGAATTATTCACATCATACCACGATCAATACTATCGAATGCCTGTTTGAAGTTGACAACTAACATATGCAATGGCGGTTGCCATTTAATCGACTGCTAAACAATAATTCGAAATTTTTTCTACCTAGAATTTATTTACACCTAGATATAACATATATTGTCAGTTACGTATCACTGATGTACATAAATCTAATTTGTCAACGCTTCAAATTTAAATTACTTTTTAAATTTCAAATCAACAAATTTCCAATCATCGTAAGTTAAATTTATAGATTTTAAAATTTTAAATATTAACGTAGAAGTACGAAGCGAACAAAAACTTATGTATAAGACCAAGCATATAAAAATATGCAAAATTTTACATAATAATATAGATTTTTTATATCATTAAATATGCATACAGCTAACTGCATTGGTAATTTTTACATGAGTACTTTTATTCATTTATATAATAGAAAATTCAAAATATATATTTATAAATAGAGAATAATATACTGAATTTTAAATACTTGCCCAGTGTGTACGTGTATACACCAGATAAAGTAAAGAAAATCATAAAATTTTCTATTTTAAAATGATTTTTACATATAAGAGAGACAGTGAATTTAAATACAGAAAACATATGTTAAAGAAAAATCGTAAATTTTAAAAATAGAATTTTCAATGAAAAAAAAAAAAACTAAATAGAAAAAAAAGCATTTCAAAGAGATTACTTTCGGCAGAACAGACTTACTTAAAATTTTGTAATATTTTAGTGATTAAATTCAAATTATTCAATAATAAAAATAATTATTTAGTTATAAAAATAAATTATAACTTTAATTATTCATTTTATATATTGGATATGATATTACAATGATTTGTTAAATTATAAATATTTTTTAGTAGAATTTATTACTTGGAATCAAAGACAATTTTTTAATCAATGGTTAAAAAAAGTACTGCAAAAAAAATAATATTCCAGATAGTATTATCAGCTTCACCTGTATCTAGATGCATAGGAAGGCATAGGAAGGCACAGTGATGCCAATTCACCGTTTCTAACATGCATTTAACAATTATATTATCCACTTATACATTTGAATGGCATTGTACCGAGTTACCGAGCTTGCTGCTGAAATATTTTATCAATCAGACAAAAAAACTGTATTTCAATATTTGGGGCAATGAAACAGTATCGTGTTTAATAATTGATGAATGTTTTATGTGTGTGACTAAATATCGCTAGTAACAGATAAAGCAATGGAATCAATCACAAAACTAAGATAATTGGAATGCCAGTAAAAACAAAACTCACACAAATATCAGAGGTAACAAACTAAAACAATTGAGCAACATCATCTCATCAGTCTAAAATTTTTAATAAAGTGTCTCAGACGATATTAAAAACAATTTATGAATTAAAATTGTTTTTGTTTGATTTTTTTGGTTTTTGTTAATGATCCTGTATAGAAATATTCATCTCAATAGATTTGTTAATTATCTTATAGAAAGATTCATCTCTAGACTGCAAATATCATGGGATACATGTACATTATAAACGATAACTCTATATTTAACATCAAAACTTTTATAGTTTTAGTTACTGATCTTGTAAATTAACATCCATCGCAATACAATACTCAAATATTAAGACTTTACATACAGTGATCGTAACATTTTACAACACAATTTTTATGCAATTAAAATCATATATAAAATGATTTAATTAATTTGTAATTTAGCAATAAAAAAAAAAAAAACTAACATCAATTATTTTAAGTATTGATTATAAAATAAAAACCTTCATGAGAAAAACAAGTTTGCAATGAATCAACTTCCAATGTATGAAATGGACAAGATATATAAATTTGATATTAAATGAACATAATTAGAAACAAAATGAATAAATAAATGAAATATGTATATAAGAAATAAAAAATTGATTATCAATAATTTATAATGATTTATTGATTCAATATATTTGTAACATGAAATTGTTTTTTTAATACCTCTGCTGATGAACGATTATTTAAAGTTGATGAACCCAATGAACTTCTTGAACCTGGTAAATCACGCCATCTTAGTACACCCATCACTGCTTGTCGCACCCAACGGCGCTCACCACCTTCAGTACTATAGGCCACCTTGGCAGCCACCGTATTTGAAAAATTAATCCTTTTGGTGTCTTTTTTTTGTAATATTAAAAATTGATGTCTTTATTTCGTTGACTTTAACATATTGATAATTTTATTAACGCACATATTTACATGTATATATATATATAAAAATATATATATATATTTAAAATAAACAACAAAACACTTAAATTAAAAAAAATCAAAACCAAATTCAAACTTTTTCACCAAAATATGTACATGTTCATGTACAATAATTATAATAATTTATAAAGGTAGAGTAGTATTAGATTTTTAATTGATTAATTTTATATTCACTTCTTCGCAATTAACATTCAAAAATACATAGGTTATATGTTGAGACTCAAGGTAAAATTATTTAAAATTATGCACATTTTTAAATTTTTCTTTTCACAAATATTTGATTGAACTTGAAAATCAAATTTTGACACACTAACCGATTATTTTCGTATGTTTAACCCAGAAATAGAAAATTCAAATTTTCTCATGAATTATCATCAAAAACATTAAAAATGTGACATGATAAAATTCAAAATTTTACAATTTATTATTTTTTTTTATTAGTTTTCACACAACAAATCTACACAAGAAGATATTTTCAAATTTTACGTAAAAAATAGTTTAAAAACACAAAAAAAAAAAAAGAAAAATGAAAAACGAAGAAAAACAGTCTTTTTTGTAAATCAAAATACAACATTCCACATCGACTGACGACTAACTGTCTTCTGAATCAATGTGAAATTGTTGAAAAAGAATTGCTCCTAGAGGAAAAAACAAGTACTCAACAATATTTCAACTCAACCAACATATACTTTACTCATGGTATGGTATGGTATGGCATCGCCATAATATATGGTATCATAACATACAGCACCGTATACAACTTTGTACAAATGAGAGTTTGAATATAAAATAGAGAAATATGTATTTTATATGTTATTTTTATTAATTTCGTATATAAGTTGAAAATAAGAAAAATGGTGGAATAGGCATAGACTTTAATTTTGGGACCATTTTATGTTAAATGGGGAGTAATGTGTGGGTGTAAGAAATCCGTAAACACTTGTTGATTGCCATACTTGATTCATTTAACGGAAGTTACAGTTCCGGATGACAACTCCAAATTAATATTTCAATAAAATTTCAATTCGCAATATAAGGTAACGAACAAAGGACAGCTGAAGTGAAGTGTGATAGTGCATAGGATGTCTTTATGGGTCACACAATTTATTCAGTAAATTTATCATGATGAGATTTATTCCAAATGGTTCGCATTCTACTGTAGAAGCTAGTGTATAAAACAAATATATAAACTTGTTGAGACGTATATAGTTAAATGAGGATTGATTACAGATCAATTCTCACAATTATGCTTACATTAAAATCATTCGCAAAACCTGCATTCATTAGCATGTATTGCACAGTACCTTAATGGGAAAATAAATATATAAAAAGAAATCTCGATTTCTTACAAAATTGTATATGGAACACAGAAACCCAACTGGATCTACTTCTGGATGAATACACTTTTACAAATACATTTGGTCAAAAACTGTATATTTTATGTTGTTATTTGAAGGTTGCAAAATTGCAACTTTTCTGAAATAACTGAATGAATATTTTTTGAAAATTTTTGTGAAACTACTTGATTGGTTTTGATTAGACAGTAATTATAAGTAAATTAGACATACATTCAATACATTCGTGATTTTGAATGAATCCTGTGAATTGAATGAATACTGTAAATTTTTGATTACATAATCATTTACCACTTTTTAAGGAAAATAATTGAAATGCCCAATTCAACTTAATTGAATAAATTCTTTATAGCATAAAACTTACGTAAAGTTAGAAAATATACCGAAATGTAACACAATAGCATCGACAACATGGATAGAAAATCGATCAATTAAATACTATAGTCACTAAGTGGATTAGTTACCAAACATATGGACCAGAATGTTTGATGATTGAATTTTCAGAGTGTCTAGTATTTTGTCAATTATTTGAAATTGCTAATATATTTGTATTGACCCTAAGATCATCAGTTAATTGTGAAAGTAACTTAAGTTCTAGAATTTTAATCATGTTCATTTGATGTAATGATCAAGCAACGAATGCATATTAGATATCGAAACAATTACTTATAGCATCGAATTTTTGTACCTTCGATTTTCGTTTTTTTAAATATTGGTCTATTTTGTGTAGTGAGTCGAGAATCCTATTTGAGATTTAAATAGTTGACTAACATAGTTTCCATATTTGCATATAAAATGCAGTAATAGTAGTGCATTTAAAAGCCAGGAAGAAGATTCTTTCTTTGAATGTGTATAATAATTTTGTTCGTAAGAAACCTTTCATGAAATTTTGTTATGATTAAAATCAGAACCCTAATGGCGCTTATATGATTTGGGATTATTGTTGAATATTTACAGAATTTTGGAATTCGTGCATTATTGAATACCTTATTCCATGGTTAATACAGGCATAATATAAATTTGTTTGAAGCTGCCATTTAAATAATAATTCGGTCAATTAGTCAATTTTTTATTTAAAGAGATAATCCTACTTAATGCATCAGTTATCAGCAATAGGTAATGAGAAGCGTTAAATGTAGTTTCGTAAAATTGTGCAGATATTTGGGTCAGGTGCCCAAAATTTCAAAACACATACATCCTACAAGAGGTCTCAAATGGGATGATATAATGGATGTCATATTTCATATAATGCAAATACTCAATCAATACATGTCACAGGGCCTGGCAAAGAGTACAAGAACATGAATTTAGTTTTTAACTTAATAAAATTGAAGGAATAAAAAATAAAAATAAAAAATATATTAAAAAAGGTACGAGTACACTTACACCCAGTTTAGCGCATAATTTTTGTTATGCAAAGTGACTGTATTATTATGCTATAAAAATACTCGTATATATGCATGTCCTTTAAAAAAAAATAAAAATTAAATGCATAGGTAAAATACATGCACGTTTCTCCTCAGACGAGTTTCAGGTTAAATGCAATATATAAATAAAAATGTAAATATTTTATATATAGATATATAAGTGCAACGTGTATGCACTTTTTCTACATTAAAGTATATTCACAAAAAATAAAAATAAAAAATAAAGAAAGGACACACCGCATGGGAATTAATTTTATTCCATTCATTTTGGTCACTATTAAATATGACCACAATTTTTTCTTAATAAATATTTGTTGTTATTTTTTAATAAATTTTGATTTATATATTTATGGTTAAAACCAAAACCAAAAACAAAATAAATTGCATTAAAATCGGTTTCAATTTCTTTATGGTTGAATTACTTTAAATTCACCAAGTTATTATTTCAAATGTATAAATATATACAAAATAGTGAGTACCAGTAATACTACATCTTTTAGCGCATTACAGTCCATTTAGGACTCTAATCAATAGATAAATTTGCAAAACTATATGATGCGTTCACATAACACTAGATTTTAATTCATTTAGTAGAATTTATCCAGTATATGATAACAAAATTCAATATGGTTTAAAATTGAAACTTAAATTATACTAATTTTAATTTTTTTTTCACTAAGAAACCGCATTTAATGTATCTTTAAATAATAACTGACGTTAATTCAATCACTTTTTGTTATATGCATGAAAATAGTGTATAATGATTTGTATATTTAAATAATGATTTCTAATGTATTGCAAACCAAGACCAAACTATGCATTTCACACAGAAAATACGTCAAAATTTTGCGCACCTGTAAAATTTATTTATAAAAATAAAAATCTTTTATAATATGCTTTTAATGTTATAAACATATTGACAACTGCTCATCATTTTCATCCCATTTGAGTCCACTATAGTGAAATGCAATTTTTTCTTCTTTATCAATTTAAATTTAAAAACATCACAATTGCCTAATACAAGTTGATGCGAATCAAACGAATTTCGCAATAATATTTATTTTAGAACCAACACAAATATTACATTTCAATTATGTGATTGATAGGTTTATAGATAAATATTCTCCAAATCTTGGCTTGCTTCAAGTAATCTTTCAAGTTAAAATATTAAAAATTATTATAGTCACTCAATCTTCCTTTTCTCATTGAAAAACTTATTAATATCAACATAAATTATAAAGTAAATTAAATGAATTGTATTTTATGAAAGAACTTTTCCATTTTGATACACAACACAATTATTTTTAAAATTACGTTTCTTATTTACAACATATAATAATCAATTATGAGAATAGAGTGAATATGGTTATTACATGTACGAGTTATATTTGTATAAATATTAGCTTTTCCAAATTTGGAAAATGTAATACATATTTTATTAAAAATATGTGAGCTATCCTTTATTTTAATTGCTTTACTTTTTCCTATCTGTTATGAAACACATTTTATTATATCATATATTACTAAGGTCTACCATCAGATTGCATACAAACTTGCATTATTGCAATTTTATATTTATTACATACATTTCATTATTTCAATTATTATTATCGCAATGTTATAATGTTAAGAAAAAAAAAAAGAAAAATATAGTCTGTAAACATTTTAAAAAAACATTCTTCTTATATATATACGACATATAGTTTCAGTTTTCATTTTCCAATGCTTTCATTAATAATATAAAATATTCACTTTTATTTATTTATTCTTGTAGTCTCTTTAATTAGTTTTATATTTTATTATTTGAAATAAATCCAATGTTTTATATACTTCATAATTTATATATTATATGCAATATGTGTATAATTTTAATGACATCATATATAACTTTTGCAGCCTTTATGGAACTTTTGATATTTTATAATAATCGTTTTTAAATGATTACTACAATATGGTATATATAATAGGTTAATGAACTCCCAACATACAAAGTATGTTTAAAATTTTAGATACATTAAATTGTAAGGTGTGATAGCTATCGTTATTTCAATAAAAGAAACAAAAATTACAAATATATTTAGAATCGGTTCACTCTTAGAAATAAACCGTATAGTTTCTTCAGATTAGATAGACATTGCACAGATCAATAATGTCTAGTTATAGAAAATCATCCATATCGGTACTGATACTGTATTACAAGTTCAAGAATTTTTGTCAATAAATACCTTGGATATAAATTATAACACTTTTAAATTTCAATATTCACAATGAAGGGTTAGAAACAAAGTGTGAAATGATAAATATTGATTTAATATCAGTTATTCTTATTATAGAATTTCACAATTATTAACATAATTTCTATATTCTTGAATCATTGGTTTTTAATTAATTTCTCCAAAATATTACATTGAATATGTTGAATAAAATATAATATAGTTATGATTGACCGCGTCCATCTGTGGTTCTTAACGACACCGACTACATCATATATTTAAGTATTTTTTTAAAAAATGAATAGATTCATTGTTATTCATAAAAAATTAAATTCATTCAAAATAAATAACTCATTTATTTTAAATAACATTTTAAATAATAAAAAATGTTAACATATTTATAAAAAATTATAAATAAGACACTTTAATAAAAATAATTATCTTACAATTGATAGGAAACAAGTTTTATGCAAATAATGTTAATAGCTGCATGTCAACAAACTATGTATATATACGCTGAGCTTGAGTACAATAGTCACTTTATATATTCATTAACTGATATAAGAGTAAAAGTTTAAAAAAATAAATAAATTACTATTACAAATTATAATTTAGAATAAATAACATTCTACACCAAAAATGTTGTTATATTTTTTGACCCAATTCATATAAATTTCCCATCATTTTGAAGTAATTAATTTTAAATAGTAGTTAATTAATTTGATAAAATTATTTTTTTTTTACCTATTTACTAGTATGTACTCATATGTTGTGATAACAAGTGTACACACTCATATATTAGTTAGTTAACATTTGCTTAATAATTTCCATTGGGTGTTTATTCCGAAACTTTTTATTATATAAATATAAAATTGGATACCAGCAATTAGCATTGTTAAATATATGTTTTCATTTAACAGCTAATTTAATTTATATTACCATACAAGTATTTATAGTGAAACTATCGATAAAGATAATATCTATTTCACTATATAATTATATATTATTTTACAGATTACCGATATAAATTATAATATTTGCATAATTGCATTATATACACATAATATAGGAATTTAAATATTATCAATATATGCAATTAAAAATTATAAATAATTAAAGAAATATTAATTAATTAATTATCGTTACTAATTCGCAATACATTTATTATTTCAAGATAATGTAATTGTCACCACCATAATACAGAAAACAATACATGAAGATACGTACTGTGAAAATGTCCTAGAATTTTTTTAAATACAGAATTTCACTGAGAAACGAGTGTTGACCAATAAACATGGTTATGGAAAGAAACAAATAGACAAAATTAGTAGCAGTTACACATTGCAATGGAATTCATGATTGTTTACAGTGAATTACTCAAAAATCTTTTGTTATATTATACAATTTGTAACATACAATTTTTTAACAGTTATTTAATGATTATCCTTGTTGGATGATTTAAAAGATAGAACACGGTTACAATTGAATTAAGAATCAAAAAACAGTAGTGAAAGCTAGATTGCATTTGATGTGGACAGATACGAGAGATATAGAAATGGAAATATACAGCACAATCGGATGTGCTACAGAAAAATCGACAACAGTATTACCTATGTCTATATTTATTATTCAATTTAAAGAAGTCATCAATATTTTTAAAAAAAATTTACCCTAAATATTTCCTAAATCGTGTACTACAATTTGTGTTAAAAACTTCAATAAAGTATTAAAAAAAATTCAGACTTTTCATGATAAATGTCATTGCAAGCCATAATTTTTATTCACTTCTGTGTGCAAAATTGAAAGTTACTTGTAACGGTTTTGGTACAGATGATTTTTCTTGATTTCAAATGCGATCTAAGTTAATAACAATTAATGAAACGACATTATGATGATTTTTCTTGATTTCAAATGTGATATAAGTTAATAACAATTAATGGCACGACATTATTGGGCTTTTGATTACGAAGCACAATCACAAAGGACAATTTATTGTTGGTATACAAAATTCAAATATGACCCTGTGTCAGAGTAATTAACAAAATGTGTGAAGGTCGTCAACCGTATTGAAAATGCAACATGATTAAAACTAATTGCCATATATTGAAAAAAATTCTAGACATTCATATACACAATTTTGCATAAAATCATTGAATGTAAAGAAGACATATTATTGCATAGAAATAATTGGTTCACTCAACAAACTACAAAAAATTTACTCGTATGTACAATGGACATATAATTTTAATTGGACATATTTCCATCTAACTTTGAATTGATTCAAGCTGCAGATTCTAGTTGCAGCAGCTACACTATTAATATTAACTTTTTCAATTAGATCTAAAAAAAAATTTCAATCAAATAAACAAAATGTTTATGTACATTAAATTTTATTATTTACAATTCCAATATTCTTAAAGGATGTGTAAATATAATGACTT
>JANSTX010029699.1:0-14417 GCA_027564355.1 Penthetria funebris | reverse complement strand
ATTAACAACGAATTATTCCAATTATAATTTTAAAATTATGCAAATATACCATTTTTGCGGTATTTAAGTTTACGCACAACTATATTTATATTAATACATTTGTATTTTCTTTTATTCTTTATTTATTAATAATTTATTGCAATTAGTTACAAAATAATTTTTGTTTTATATTAAACTTTTTAACGATCAAAAATTTGCACATTTCACACGATTATGACTTATGTCGTATACTGCATTAATAACAAATTCTTATATGGTATCAGTAATTCGGTAATTTTCTATAAAATTTCAATAAAAAATTAATTAAAATTAATGATAATTTAAGAACAATTAAATTATGTAATTGCAATAAAATATATAATGAAAGAAAGAAATACAAATTTCCATAAATATATTTTTTCCATTTTTTTTTTAAATTGAGAATTTAATTTTTGAAATATGTCTAGCATTTTTTTACTATTACAACCTAACAATTAACTTATTTTACTGAAATTGAGAATATTGGGTTAGTATATAAAGTTGTAATCGAATAATAAATGGTAACCAGAACCACTGTTGAAAAATTTTATTTCTCAAGCAATTTATGTAAATAATAATAAATAATTTAATAATAAGATGAAGAAAAGAAAAAGCATAACTACTTATTGTATATTTTGTATTATTTTAGCTTATACATATTAGTTATATATTAATGTTATTATATATATTATATATTCACGTATATGTAACATTAAGAAAAATGTTATGATTATATAAGTATTAAATTTTAAAAGTTATACAAAATTTTTCTTATTTATTTGAGAATTCAAATTGATTTTTATACTCAAAGTGTTTAAATGTAAACGAAGTTCTCGAATCCAGTCTGACATCGGGAAGGAAGTATCCAACACTCATACGACGCTGATACTCAAAAGCACTGGGAGGGTGGAGGATTTGTTACTTCGATTATTCTGATATTCTGTAAGAGTGATAGTACCTGAGAAATCATTCCATTTGATTACCAAACAGTTTAATTTGACAAACATTGATAATTCAAGTTGTCACCAACGCTTACATTTTAATAAAATGTTTTGTGTATCGAACAATTAAGCATTACAATGATAATAGAGTAGCATCGCAAAACAACATCGAAATTGTTTTTTTTTTAATATTTAAAAAAACGTACACAAACAAATCGTATTGATTAATGCATAGATTATGCCATTACTAAGTATACATTCTTCTATAAAATGAAACACAATTTTTTAAAACATATATTTTTTTTTAATACGATCTATTTACATTATAATGTTAATTGCAATTAATAATGGTTTTTGCTTTTTTTTAAATCTTAAATTATTTTGGAATTTTTAATTTTGCCAGAAATAAAATTAAGAAAAAATCAATAATTTAAATTAACTATAGACTTTAATAATAATAGTACGATATTGTTGTACCATACTTTCAATAAAATAAATGTACGTTACATTTAATTTATCACTAATTTTACTGGAAAATTAAAGTCTGTACATTTACCAAAGCTTACATGAGGAAAACTTACAAGAAAACTTGCATGTAAATTGATAGGCCTCCAAAACAAAACCTATATTTATGCCAACTTTGTTGTTTTCAATTTTAAAATAAAAATGTAATAACTAGAAAATGTTTATTTTAGTTTTTGTAATTATTTTAAAGGTTATATTTTCTTTGAAAATATATATAATTTATTATAAATATAAATACTCTTAAATTTTATTTGAATGTTCAATATTTTTTCTGGAAATATTTTTTTTTTTTGACAATTAATGAAAATGATATGATGATAATATGATGTGATGATTGCGTAAAAATTAACTAAAATCTAATTTTAATTTATTCAGAAATCATACAATTATCCATTTTCATAGTAAATTATCAATTGCATGAATTACACCATTTGTTGCAGGAATATTTGATGTAATTATTTGAGAATCATTCACTTTAATTTTACCTAAAATTTAAATTTAAATTTTAATTTTTAATATATTCTTTTAATATTAAGTAAACTAATTTTAATTTTATGTAAATTTTTAATTTATACCTGAACTTGTTTTCTGTAATGTTATAGAATTACCAGCCGATAGAGAATCCCTGACTTGATAGAATCTCATACCCGCTGAAAATAATGTTTCTGTCGTAATATATTTCATAACAAATTTTTGTGATTGAATACTATCGGTTATCATAGTATTTAAATCGGTTTCGTTGAGATACATAAAAGCTGCATTAGTTGGTGCAAATACTGTATATGTTGTTGGTGATGAATCTTTTTTCGAAAAAAAAAAAAACAAAACAATAATAATAAATAACATTTAATAATCGTAAATTCATTAAAACCATACCTTTTCTTTGTAGTAGCTCAGATATTCCAGACGCAAAAAGTGCTCTTAGAAAATGTGTGAAACGTTTTTCTCTATCCGATTGTAGTGTTTGTAATATATCGCCAACTGGTAATGGAAACATAACACGGTCAACAACTTGTGCAATACCTTGTGGAATTATTATATCTTGTTTGTCAGGTACAATCATCGCGCCATTAATTGTGGTGATCTAAATTTAATATGGAAGAAATTCGTAAATAAAATATAAGTCGCATACCATGTGTGTAAAATCAAAGATATGTCGAATAATTAAGTCGTAAATAAACTCATACAAATATTAGTGATCACAGCAGAACAATCGTAAACGCTAAAGAGAAAGTATGAAACTGCTAACTCGATCAATGCACGGGCACTGACATTTGTCATGGAATTCTAGCCGTGAAGCTAAAGGTGATTATTGTTGCAACGTTCCATATGTGTGAATAGTGTTTCATGTTTTATATTTAATCGCCAGCACTATTACTTCATCCACTAATCATTACCTGACCTTTATTTCACAATGAAACATAGGTCACCATCGTGTGCATATATTATGCACACAAATCTGTTGATATTTCAAAATAATAATAATATAATGGGAAAAAATACTTACAGTAACATCATTCCACTCTGAATCATGCATTTTATATTGATTAACACGTAATTGTGTCCCAGCCAATGATACACCTGTCATTTCGTCTTGAAGTGCGGATATCTCAAATGCACCAGGTATAATATGATGCAATAATAACTGTAAATGAACCAAAAAAAATGAACATATTATAATTAGTGCTTAATACTCTATATGTTACCGCAAATCATGACTACATTGATAAATACTTACACCACTCAATAATCTTGGATTAGATTTAAATTTTTCTTCTGCACGTTCTGGTCCACCAAGTTGAACTAATAAATTTTTAAATGCTTTATCCGTTGGTACAAAAACGGTGTACGGACCAGTTTCATTGAGAATTGTATCTAATTCGGATTGCCTTAAATATTTCGCCATTGCATAAAGTCCTTGAGATTTCAAAATATTTATTAATTCATCTGGCTGTTGCATAGCTTGAGTTGTTGTTGTTGTAGTTGTACTTAATTTGTTTAGTTTTGTTTGCGTAATATCGGGAAGTGTGTTAAATTCATGTTGATAAGTGGATTCTTGATAATTGGTTGTTTGAAAATCAGGATCAAATGTCGGTCTTGGATGTGTATTAAAATTTGATGATGATGATGATAGTAGTGGTGGCGGCGACGATTCAGTTGTAGTCGTTATTGTTGATCTTCTGCTATTGCTAGTAGTACTACTGCCAGTGCTACTACCACTAATACTATTTCTAATACTGTCATCATATTTTGAATAATATGTACTAGGAGCAGGTGTATAATGAATATCCCTTTCACTAGCAATTGAAGATAACGTCGAATATGGTGACACAGATACCGTTCTGAATTGAACAGTTGATGATGGCGTCACAATTGGTATATGTGATGAATATGTATTTGTGCTTGTTTCATATTCATTGCTGGTACCTGAAATTGGTAATACTGATAGTGTACTGGATGGGAAATTATTTGCTAATTGTTCATCAATAGACGAAAGTTTTTGATGGTGTTGCTGCTGATATTGGTGTTGTTGAGATGATAGCTGCTGTTGTTGTTGTTGTTCTTGATAGTTTCTAAGTTGTTGTTGCTGTTGAGGTGGTTGTTGTATACGTTGTTGTTTTTGTTTTTGTTGTTGTTGTTGTTGTTCTTGTTGTTTTTGTTGTTGTTGTTGTTGTTGTTGTTGTTGTTGTTGTTGTTGGTGTTGTTGTTGTTGCGGTTGTTTTTGTTGTTGTTGTTGTTGTTGTTGTTGATTTATAATTTGTTGCTGTTGTGGGGTATGTTGTTTACGTTGTTGTTCTTGTTGTTGCTGTTGTTGATTAAATGTAACGCTTGTTTTTGCATCTGTTAAATGATTTGTTGGTGGTGGTAATTGTATTTCTCCTTTTTTTATTTTCTCCAAAATATTATCAACTTCTGAACCTTTTGTTTTAGCTTCACCATCAGCTTTAACACCCTGAACTTTATATGTACCATCTTCTTGTTCTTCTAAATAAACAAATGTTACTTTCTTTTGATTTGGTAAATTATCAACTGGTTTTAGTGCACCATCTGGTGTTTGTTTGATAACTTCAAAATCAGATCCTGGTGGAAGAATGCCACCCTTAGCTAAATCATCAAAATGAAATGTTGGCGTTTGTATATTCGTTTGTTCCGCTGGTGTACTAGTTGATTGTTGTTGTGCAATAAATTTCGATAAATCTGTACTGTCTCCATTTAATTGAATGCCACCTTTAATTAAATTTGGATCGGTTGTTCGAATTACTTGAACTTTTTGTCCATCAGGTAAAACTAAATCCATTGCTGAATAACTTTTATCACCAATATCATCTTGTGGTGCATCAGCTAATGCTAATTTTAATTGTTTTAATAAATCATCTTTTCCAAGTGCTTTAGTTGATTTTACCTTTGATTTATTATGATTTTTATTGGTTTTTTGTTTATCGACTATCGCTTGTTCCTGTAATTCATTTAGTAATTCATGACGATGATTTTGTAATAAACGTTCTAAATCATCTTCGGTAATATCGCTACCACTTTGAAATTGTTCTTCTGCTGATGATTGTAATGTTCTGGTATTAATTTTATTTGTTGCTTTCGATGATGATAGTTGTCGCGGCGATGGTGTTGTAGTTGTTGTTGTTGTTGTTGGTGGTGGTGGTGGCGTTGGATGAGCATCTTGATACATTTTTACAGCTCTTTGAAATACATCACTTTCGTATGGTAAAATTGATCGACTTCTACTATAATTTTGTGTATAAGGATTATAATTTTGTCGATTACTTCCAACACTTTGTTCTTTAATTAAACGTTGTTTTTGAAGAAATTCATCATGTAATTGTTGTACTTTATGTTGTTGTTTTTGATATTGTTTTTCAACAAATTGTTCATGTTTCTGGATAATTTTTTGTTTTTCTAATATTTCTTTAATTCGTTCTTCTTCTTCCTTTGAATTCCTAAACGTTTGTTGTTGTTGTTGTTGAGGTGACTGTTGAACGAATTGTTGTTGTATCGGAAATTGTTGTTGAGGTGAAAAATTTGTAAATTGTTGTTGTACTTTATTTTGTATAAAATCAATTGGTATTTGTTGAGTTGGATGGTTAATATGTAAAAATTGTTGTTGTTGTGGTTGATTTGTAATTTGTGCATTAAATCTATTTTGATTTTGAAATTCAATATCTTGTTGTGTATTCAAATTAAATCTATGTTGTGAATTTACAATTTGACTTTGTAATGTAACTGGTTGCTGTAATATTGATTGTTGTTGTGATGGTTGTTCTAAATTTCGAAATAATTGTGCAGTTCTTGTTGTTGGTAAATTTTGTGTGGCATGAAATGTTTCCGATGTTGAGGGAAATTGTATTGATTGTTGAAATGGTGTTTGAGGTTGTTGAAATTGATTTTGAACCGATCGTTGATAAATGGTTTGTTGTTGTTGAAATGGTTGTTGTCTTTGTTGATCAAATTGTACAGATTGTTGATTTCTTATTGATGATTCTTCAGGAAATTGAACGTGTGAATTACTACTTGACTGATATTGTTGTGATTGCTGTTGTGGTTGTGCAAAATTTGGTATAAAATTTGTTTGTGTATGATGTTGTATGTGAAGTTCATTTGGTTGTTGATTTGTGCGTTGATTATTTTGGAATGGTGAATTTGATGGAAACGAATTTTGAATTTGTTGTTGATTTATGGAAAAAGTTGGTTGTGGAAATTGAACATTTTGTTGAATTGGTTTTTGATTACGAATAATATCGGTTTTTGTTGGTAATGCAACATTAAGCGAAGATTGAATTTGTATGTCGTGATTTTTATTGCCAAAATTTTTATTCTGTTGTTGATCATATAAAAGATTTTGATTTAAACGATGTCGTTGAACATCTGATAGTATTTGTGTTTGTTGATTTTGTGTCAGTTGTCTTTGATTTAACTGAAATAATTAATATCATTTATTATCATATAAATGTTGTTATATCAAAGTGGATTTAGTTGAGTATAGTAAAAAAAAATAATCAATTAAATGAATGACTAATATTAAACTGTATGTGCTTTGATAAGTTCTCTAAGTGTGCAATTCTTCATGTATGAATAAATTAAATAAAAATCCGCTTGAAAAACGAAATTAAGTAATTATTTAAGAAACGAAAAATCAGTGTTAAGAGAAAAATCTTAATATTTTATATATAGTTCCGTATTTACTTATGTATACAAGTACAGAAATTTTGTCGGTTTTTATTTGTCTTCATGTGTCATCTTCAATAAATAACTAATTTAGTCGTTTATAACCATTTATTTATAATACTTTCATCTTTCCACTTTCATTTATTTTATGGATTGTTCTGATGAATTCCAGAGTACTTGTACATGTTTCTTTTTTTTAAATTGACAAATAGTTGAATTGGTTGATTATGTCATCGTTATATTTACATATAGTATATGATTATTGATGATAGTTATCTTAATTTCAAAATTATATATACTTATTGATATTCTGCTGAGTTGACTATAGTTATAATTTACTTTAAGTTAAAGTAAAAACTATTTACTGAATATTTTGTGGTTAAAGTAACCGTTTTGTTTTGCGGAAAACCGACTCACATGCATCATAGTAGTGTGTCTCTGCAAAGCATAGTCTTGTCGACTGAAAACCGATATCAGATCGAATAATCACATTAAGATTCAAGAGTAGTGTTAAATTTGGTGTAGTTGGCTTATTGCAGTCTTGTCGACTGAAAACCGATATCAGATCGAATAATCATAACAAGATTCAACAGTAGTGTTAAACTTGTAAAAATAGTTCAGATTTACTCACCTACATAGCAGGCATCGTCAGATGATAAGGAAGCTTGTTGAGATTAATAGATTGGATATTGTCATATGTATAGGTAACGTTAATGCAAAGATTGGCTCGAACAACATGGGCTGAAATTCTGTTAGTATATAATAATTCGATTGAGTGGTGTATAACGCCAAATCAACCTACTTTGTTGATGATATTATATATGCTTATACATAATGTGTGGTGTAATAGTGGTGTATAACGCCAAATCAACCTACTTTGTTGATATTATATATGCTTATACATCAAGTTTACGAGCAAGACATTAAGCCTGTATTCTTGGCAACGAGCACATGCTATAATTGACGTATCCTATAATTATGTTTCCTTTAGCATCTCAGGTGGGTAATATAGTTTGAGCAACCTCTGAATTCATCATATCTATGTTATGACCACAAATAGAATAAATAGTTATCTGTAATTTAACTGCGGTATCTCATATTCAAAGTTCGGAAATTGAATTAATCGTTTATTTAGAAGAATGTACTAAAATAATTTATTGCCAAACACACGTTTGTAGTGCATGTTTCAATAAATACTTCCTTATTTATGTATCAAGCTACGAGTATATGCATAACATAGAATTAGTTTATTAATTAGTGTCCATATACCATTTTACGGTTCGTTATGAAACGTTACATTATCGACAAACAACAACAACATGCAAACATATTCATTTTATTAATATAGCATAATAAGAAATTAAATTTACACAACAATGCCAAAAGATATTTAATGACACATAATTGTTAACACTTTTTCTTTTTTTCGTATCATTGAACATACCTTCAGCAGTATTATACCATATCTTCATATTATACTTTTATGTACTTTTTTATTTTTTAACCACTTCATGTCTCTTCTTCATTAGTGGTTTATGATTTAATCTGACAAGATTTCTGTCTCTATGCGATATAATCAATTGCATGGAATTTAAAATGATGGGTTTGATGATATTAAATATTTACGATCATCATAAAGAAGAAAAAAAAAATCAAATGAAGCATAACTAAATGCTGCTTTAATAGGATTTCACGGAATTGTTATTATAGATGCAAATACGTAATATTTATATATAAATTGAAAATCAATCATTTATTGATAAAATCTTGATCAATAAGAAGGTGCGTGACTTAATGATTTAATATGTTTATTGATTTGATGAAAACTTATACATTCAATTGTGAAGAGGAAATATGATTTCTAAGACTACTTACAAGTTACTGATGATAGTACTTATGCATGTACACAGTTCGCCACTCGTAGTGCTACCAATTAAAAATGCTCAAGTTTAGTCATTTGTTAATATTTTTAGACAATGTTGAAAATATATTAAATTTCATGAAAAACATTTTATTGAAGAGGGTTAACTTTGGCGCAGATGAATGCATCGCATGCTACAGGAATGTGAGTCAGTGGAATTTGTTGCTATTAATGACGATTCGTTGAATTTAATGTGTTCAATGTCTTTTTGTTTTGTGCTAACGCCTTAACTTCCAGTTTCGATTTTGTACAAATAGTTGTGTCAAATTGACTGTATGTCGAGTCCTTTTCAAATGTCCATCGGTTAAAACTAAAATTTTATTATCACGTATCAATAGAAGGTTCCAAAGCAATCACACCATTATTCTAGAATTACATTACTAATATTTCTTTTCAATTACGACATAAATAAAAATGCTTTCGTTCACTTGTAAATCAAATGTTATAAACTAAAGTCTGTCAAATTTTTAGAGCTCTTATCAATGTCAATTGTCGTAGGGTCGTAGTGATCTGTAATATAATCAGACCTCATCTTACTAAGTTAGTACATTTGTTCTAGCGCTTCCTGATTAATGTGAAATGCATACATCCTTTTAATCGTTACAGTCAATAACACAACACCCAACTCATATATATATATATCGAATATGATGTAAATTAGCATATTATTTTCATATTTTGGCACAACTATACATTATAAAATTACCTAATATTAAATAGCATATCTTTTTGAATTGATCAAATACTTCATTAATTGTTTCTTAAAGATTTACTCATTTTTTCTGCTGTGTTTACCAAGTGATTTTCTTTTTTTTTTTTTTATGTAATGCATAATTTTTTACCAATTGAATTTTGCTTATAAAAAAATTACTACATTGGCAGGTTAATGGTAAACTGCATCAATTCTATATAGTAAACATTAGCCATATCTATGCTAAAAGTGAAAGGTAATTATTATTTATAAGTAAACTTGCATATAATCAAGACATTTTTTTGTTATAGAAATGATAAATGTTAAAAATTTCGCATTTGCTAGAATTTCATAAGGAGAAAAAAAAAATAGTTGCATTATTAAATGTTTAAAAAATTGAAAAATTATTAATTATGGAATTAAATTTATGAGTTTTAAATTTTTTAACTTTTATTAGGTATTATCGTTTGCAAAGCAAATTATTTGTTAGGAAATTTTTAAAATTCATTTCATATAATGCAATGTATAAGACTCATTATCTAACTTCAAAGCTACGTCATTATCCGTAATTATATTCATGATGTTTTATCGTTGTATAGTAATTCATCTGTTTATCCTAATTGTAATTTTCGGGTAACAACATGTTGTATAAAGTAATTGCTTCCTAAATCATTGTCCTTTATTTAGAACTTATATATGTGGAATCTAATAATTATTGAATCTAAATAGTGCACTACTATCTATGGAATGACAAATAATATATAATATATATTCCAAATTTAATATATTGAAAAATTATTGATTTTATTCTATTTATGTTAAAGTAATTTTTTTTTTAGATTCACGGATAATGGGTTTGAAACTTCCATTGATTTTTAAACTAATTTAATTTTCACTTAATCCAATATTTGATCAATTTGATCAATTATGTTAAAAGTGTTAATTTATTTTGAAGCATAGTCAACCTTTTAAAGATTTATATAGCTTTTTTAAAATTTTTAGTATGATGATGTTTCTGTTAGAATTTTTAGAAGTTAATGCTAATAATAATCTAAATTACTCGTGATGGTCAATTCATCTTTGTATACTCTTACATGACTACGAATTAACATTTAGCTCAATATTCTATTATTTGTAAGTTGTGTGTTTTTTAAGACTATAACATTACCGGTAATTTCTGACGTGTCATCTGATCTTATTTTTCACAAAGTTATTTATGGTTGACATGTTTATGTTACTTGAACCTATGTGGTTAATTGTTCGATGTAATGATGCTGATTTGAATATATTTTCAAATAATCAATAAAGTCTTTATGCCAAATAATGTTAATAAATATGTGAGAGAATTTATCAAATTTTTAAAAATAACATCTAATAATCAAAATAAATTGTTTCTTAATTTTCTTAAAATTATATTAAATTTAATACTTTCTTTTCACAACAAATTAAAATATAATTTATTATTTTCATAATTCACTCATATGTTCGTTCATCAATTGTAATATTATACATTAATTGTATAAGAGATATTAAATATAACTGATTTTTATAAAACTATAATGTAAATTAATTAAACTTAATTTTTTTAAATTCAATAATTTCTTCTACAGAATGTAAAATAATAATATTTTCAGTTATGCTCCATAAATTTAAAGATTTCGTGAAATGAATGATTACATGAACAAATAATAAAAAATATAAATTACTTTTTAATTGGGTCTTATTATAAACTACTTGTTATTATTTATAATAAAAAATCAATATTCTATAATAATTGATATGGAAATTTTGTAAATTATTGTGTATGTATATATGGTTAATAATCCCGATAAATCCATAAATGTTCGCCTTTCAATTGAACGTTCTAAGGAGACCAAACATATTCATTGAATTATTTGCTATAATAGCTATGTGTCAATGGGATTACAAAATTTGCATTGACACTGTGTGATCTTGACCACAATTATAGGTTTACTGTGTAAAACATATTAACAACAAACTATAAGTAGTTTTTAATGTATAATATACCTTTCAATCGATTTTTTCAAATATTTAATCGATCAACTACATATTTCACACAGTTTACTTGGTAATTAATGTGATTTTTTGGTTGAAATATGATGTTATATAATTTGTATGTTGATGAAAAGGTTAAGATGATGATGATAAAGTAATTAAATATGTGCAATATTTATGATAATGAGTCAATGAATTTAATTTAATTTCTTTTTTTTACAAAATAATTTATTTTTTTATATAACTTTTTAATATTTATACGAGTATACTTATAGAATGTTCAACCTGTCATTTTGAATGAAAAGTAAAAGGTATATAAATTCACTTAATCGCAACAAAAACTACAGCAATTATATCAATAATTGTTATTTTTACGTGTAAGTAATAGCATATGAAAGAGGAATTGTACATGGATTTTAATAATATTTATTCATGATCGTCAATATAAAGCTTTCAAATGGATTTACATATTACGTATATTTGATTTATCCAATATATAATTTACAATTCACATAAGTTTGTCGATTTATTTAGATCTTTAGACAAAACCCGACTATTATGGTATTCATACTGAATTGAATTTGAAGATTTCAAATTTTCTGAAGGACCCTTCAAAATTCAAATTGTTTTGGTTTGCATTATTTCGTTTTATTTCCATTAGTGAACTAACATTATTTCCTGCTATCATTGCTATCACTCAACTACGTTTATCCAAGTTTGTAGGATACATTTCGGCAACAATAGCCCAAATAGTTTAATTTTGAGTTATAGATTACCACTCTAGTGAGACAAGACATAAGGATAAATATTGGTTATTAAGGTCAATATGGAATCAAGCAGCAAATATATGATATTGATTAAGGCGATTATAACTCGCGTAAACAGTTTTAAAATATTTTGTATTAGAATGTTTTCATAATTTCTTTTTTTTTGGTTGTCATTTGTTTGTGATTGTTTTCTCAATATATTTATCAATTGTTTTTATACTAGCTTGCTAATATTTCTGAATTCACCTCTAGACGATGGATTTTACATTCATTTATTGTTTTTTTTTTTATTATTTGATGTGAGAATATAAAGGACCAATAAACAAAAAGTGAATAAGTCATCAGAGCTCGAATTGGTTACTCTTTCGATTTATAGATGATAATTGAATTACTGATCACTTAGATTTTATTTATCAAAAGCACAATGTTATGTATGCACTAACTTTTTTATGACGATATTACCACGGCAATTATTTTGTTGCGATCGCCTAAACATAATTTAAGCATATTTTTCATTATAACTTCTATGTCATTCATACTAATTTAAGTATTAAAAATAATTTTAATTGCAATCTTATCAATTTAATAATTTTTTTTTATTGTTAAATCATGATTTGCGGTTTTTAAAATTATATTTTTTATTTTTCTATTTCTATTAATTATGGAAGCAAAATCTAATGGTGGTTTAAAACCAACAAATTTAAAAATTATTTCATTCTTAATAAAATGGAAACAATTGAAGAGAAAATTTTAATTTCACTTAATATAAAAAAAATAATAATAAGTAAATGCAATTGATAATTACTATTTTAAAATAATAAACTTTTGTTTGACATGGTCTAAATGAGGCATATATTCGCATTTTAGACTCTCGTTTGTGTTATTAATTCAGTTTAAAACATGCAATTTATATATGTGAATATTTATAACAAACGTATAGGTACACATTTTTTTAAAGTAACGAATTGTTAATATTTTGTGGGTATTATATACTTATCCTATTTGTCATGCGATTAATATATAATTTTTAAAATAATTATTAAATATGTATACCATTATTTTCTAATTATTTATTTTCTAATTAATTACTTTTATATAATTTTTTCTTATTTAAAAAAAAAAATTACTTTTATTATATAATTACTCAGTTGAAAAGAACACATTGTAGTGGTGTCAGGACTTTAAATTTAATGCTTAGATGCGGCGCTCTCTTGCCTGACTCTATGGCGTCGATAATTTTATTTCTATAAGCTTTTCCATAAAACTATAATCTAAGATATAAATTATCCGTACCACATTTTGTATGATACTCGTTAATCAGTATTGATATTGTATGTTCACATTTAGTTGTATTCAATACAAATTCTCATTTTGGTTACGAACTAAATGATATCAAATAATGAAACTTTGAGCAGTATAATGATAGAATGTGTACACCAACAACCTCAGTATAATAAGGTTTTTTATGTTGAATTGATACAATAATCAATGAATAAATTGGTGTATAGCAATTATCCTAAACAAGGTACACCGGTGATTTAATATGTTGCAGAAATGGATCAAGAATAGAATTTCTTTTGTCAAAAGTCTAAATTTGATCAAACAAATTGCCAGGCAGAGGTTCATGTGATTAATAACATATAAATGACTTGGTTCCAATATTATTTTTATACATTCTGCAATCATGCACATTCGAGTATACTCACTCACATATAAGATGATGTGAGCAAAATAGATTCTGTTTTACGCTGCAATTTATTAACTGGTTGTCCATAATATTTTACTAGATGTAGGTTTTAAATTGGTTTGTTATGATGCAATTGTATACTGTTTTTATTTGTTGTTATTAAAAATTGCTTTTAAATCTAAAATTCACATTTATACATGGAAATGTGATGTTATATTTATTTCCTATATTCATATAATGTTTAGTATGTTGTAATTATTTTTCAGTAAGATTTGTTATCGTAATGTACTTAAGCATTTCACTTCTATTGAATATTATTATGATTTAAATTTTAAATTTAAATATACTATGCGACTATGAGTTACTGAATACTATATATCAACAGTATGGTACATCGTCGTTGTTGTGAGAAAATTACAATAATCAGCAATAGTACAAGTATATCACTACAGTGATCACCCTGGTAATAACAACAATAATATCCAAATAAATTTTACATTTTCAATGAAACTCTTGAAAAAGAGTCTATCCATAAATTACTTCCTTATTCATGGGATTTTTTTTTTCTTATTATTTTAACTTTATTTGTTTTCCGAAAAGAAAGTGAAGTCTAATAAAAAAAATATAAGCAGCATCATCATTACTTTTATGAATAAAATACTATATGTTGGGT
>JANSTX010029688.1:0-14420 GCA_027564355.1 Penthetria funebris | reverse complement strand
ATATATAAGTACTTAACATTATATGTTTCAAAGTTTACGAGTATGTATATTATTATTATTATTATTATTATTGGTGTCATGAAATAAATCAATAAAAGAAAATTATACACATTTTCTATGTACGTACTTTTTTTTTGAAAGCATTAAAATCATTAAATTGTAAAAACTAATTTGCCAAAGTTTTCGATTAATAAATTATCTTTCTATGTACTTTTCCTTATTCTTTATCATATGCGTTAGACCTTCGACCTATGTTCATCTAGAAATTATGGTAATATTGATATGCGAACGTCCGACTTTTCATGCCAGCGTTTTTGGACTTTCCACATTTCCTTGCATTATAATTCACAATGTTTGCGATTCGGTTTGCTAATTGTCTAGTAACAACCTAATAAGTAACTCATAACTTGTTTAATAGGTTGACCACTAAATACATTTATTTCGGTGTTTGATTATAACCATTAATTTAAGACAGGCCTTCCACTTTATCTTGAAAATCTGACCGGTCGCCTCATTGTATGTCCAATCCAATTCCACTTTCTTTCGCTGACAATTTTGTTCATCGCCTCCATATTGTATTTCACAGGAAAGTTTTTAATGTACACCTTAGGCACCTATTGACGAAAACTTGAATTGGTCTCACAATATTATTTGTCACCTTTCAAGTTTTGCAGTCATGCAATAATACCGATAAACAATTAGTTTATTTTAAAAATACGCACATTTAGAATTTTGAATTTTATGATAAACGCCGGACTCTATTCCGGACACCAAACATTTGCGAAATCATTTGTATCCGAAAATTTACATATGTTTCAGCACCACCATCAATTTTCAAAAAACTGCCTCAAATATTGGCGGTCCTGTACTTCATCCATTTCTTTTTTTTTCATCTCTACATACAACGATCACCGCAATGATGCAAAAATTTTTAGGTAAATTGGAATTTGATGGAATTGAAATTGGAAACAAATCTAAAAGTTTTATTTAAGATTAGTTGAATCAGAATATTCAATCAAACCAATTATATTATGTAAGATTCCTTATAATATCATTAAATTTTGAGCAATATCGAAAGTTTGTTTAAGATCTATGAAACACATGAACATTTGGGTTATTATAGTACATTACTCAAGTGGTCGTAATATAAATTGCGGATCGTTGAAATATTTCTAGATTTTCCTTCATGTTCCCGCACAATTTAATGTTTCTTATATACCGTCTATACTATGTCATATTCAATCTATTCAAATCATTTTGTAAACCACGTGAATTGTTACTGATTGTTTTTTGCCATTTATATATACGCAAATTAATTTTCACCCTTTTATACGAAGCCCGTCTAATTTTAATCTACTAATTTCAAATCTTCATTTTAAACCAGTTTCAAATATGCTTACCATTCTTATTTCTGTACATATTGCTTCTGTGTATATCCCTTATTAATTACTCGACCTTAAGTTGAATATAAATTAATTAAAAGGAAATATTCATAATAAATTTTTAACATAATTATATTATAATTACGCGTATATTTTTTTTGTGTGAGTAAAATATATGTGTTTGAGATCACGTTCCTCAGTGTATTTCTTCGCAACAGTGAACTTAACCAATATGAAAATATTGAAGTCACGCAATGGCTTCATTGAAAGGCTTGATGCCATCATCAGCGTCAGAGGTAACTATATTTTAATAAAATATAATGTTCTTACATTGCCTGGCAATAATTAATAAAATTATTAAAACTAGTACAGTATTTATTTTGATGATTGAATGCAAATATTTTATATTTATTAGTAATATACTCGTATGAGTACCAAATATTTTCCAAATATTTAAATGTGCTATTTGAACCGACCTTATATTTTATTAGGCTCCTCTCAGTATACGATTTAATTTATTTCATTGTCAGCCGTCAAAGCATTTGCCATTTTAATTACCAGTAATTTTGCGTATATTAGTGGAATTACATTCTAAGTGGAAGTTGCGTACGATTTTTGATAAGTGTATGGTTCATCATCAGCACCATTGATTCAGTCGCCGTGAGTACAATGCAAGACCACAATCAGCTATACGTCTATTGTAGCCGTATTGCATCATATTATTTATGAGTTGATCTTCCCATCATATATTGTGTAATTTATACTTATTTGAGTTCACAAAGTAGTGTCGAAGTGCTGCCTAATACGACCATGTGGTTTACAAATTAAGATATTGATGATGATGTATGATCTAATTATCGTCTCTATACTTTATTTTTTTTTAAGTTCTGCTACTGATACTGGTATTTGACATGTTATGTTCAGAATTTATCATTAAATATAGTAAGTAGCACAATAGAAACATATTTTCAATTTTATAAAGTATTTATATAGGATATTTACTCGTTAATGTTGAAAGTTATTATTTTTATTTCTCATAAAATTAAAGTAGTATAAAAGATTTTGTCATCTCGTTCAATGACACATTTTTATGACAATTTCCAGGACATAAATTTAAACAATCCATGTATAGTCTCTAAATTTTAATGGAATTTGTCTAAAAGTATTCCTTAAAGTATTTTTAAGCTGTTTGCTGTTATTCAGATCAAATCGATTTTTTTAAGAGTTGATGTTAAATAATATTATTTATCGGCAGTGAAACAATATTTAAGACAATTAAATTGCAAATTATTTATCGAATTAATAATGGCTGTATATGTGTGTTTGATTTCTCATCTTTATAATGGAATGTCAGTGTTTACTTAATTATTAATTATTAATCAAATATTGATGAATCATTAGAACTACGGATTTCTAGTCCACATTCTCTACATAATAACCATGTGGTTTTCTTATGAATGCAAATGTCTCAATTTTATCGCAAGTCATTAATCTATGTATTCGAACAACTTTCCATGCTAATATAATTTCCTCACAGAACAAATTAGTTAATTTACCTAATAGCCTATGTCTTATCTTAATGTTAATGATTGTTAGCATATTAAAGTATTCATACTAGTATTAAACAAATTTCGACGTGTTACTGTACATCCGCGTTTGATATCTTAACTTTACCATGTTAGTACTAAAGAGAAATGCTGTTCACAATCTGCAAGACACAGCTTCCCAAATAACTGCATTATTAGAATGATTTAATTCTTTTTTAAATGTAACATACATTTTTTTTTTAATTATATTTTGTATTAAGTAAATTAAATGGAGGTGAATGCCGACTCTTTACCAACCAAATTCATGAAGGCATGCATTATGTTCTGTTGCTTTTTAGAAAACTAATAGAATTATTAATGTTGTCTTGTCTTGTAAATTTCATAACTAATTTTAATGATAAATTTTATAGCTTATAAAAATTAATTTTATTTTATTCATAAAATTGAACTATTTGACTTTTAATGAATTTCATTGTTTGAAATTTTGTTATATTTACTTAATCACATAAAAGGGTTAATCATCATAAATAATCAAGATAATAAATATTATTTATATGATGATAATACAAATAAGTAAATAGTAAATAAAAATATTTATCAATTAATATAATACAATAATAACATGTGAAACGTGTACATAATTAATCATAACCCATAAGATCGATATGGTTTGATATCATCATGAATCGATTATTATTATTATTAAATATATTTGTTTAATAATTATTTTGTAATAATCAAATAGCCAATTATTATTATTAAGATATTTCCATATATTGTGTATATTTCAGCGATAATAACTCATTAATTGTGATTACTTTTCAATTTAACTCAATTCAAATTAACTATTCAATTACAGAGAATGTACGTACTTACGTACATAAGACAAATCAAAATTTGACTGTAAGACATTTCCTATAATTTAGAATAATATAAACAAAATATTTTTAATATAAAACTTTTAAAAGTAAATTATTATATACTTTCATCATAAATTATAACATTCAAAGATTTCGACAAGTTATTGAAAAGCCTTCATAATCTGCTATTAAATGAAATGTTCCCAACAGGAGATGTTTTTTATTTATGAATATATGCAATGATGAGGGTTTTCCACCATATAATAAGACGCAAATCATCATTAGCAAAGTAAACAAAAAGTAAAATAAAATAATAAATACACTTTCTACTTTGGTACTTTATAGTACGAAGAATGAGCTATTTTATTCAATTCCATGAATAATGTGATAACAGGTGTATAAGCTGTACTTCTGATTCCCATATAAATTTTGATGGAAATTTTCTGACTGTCCCTTCGAATTTCAATTCTTAACGGCTTTGGGATAATCACATGCAGCAAGAAGACTTGGTTTTTTGCATCGTCGAAAGAAATATTTCAGTTCAGATAATGTTGTCGTAAAGCATATATAATGTGATTGGCACACGGTTCACATATTTGGGTCGGTGCTACTACGACCATCCTTAGTTTCTTTGACTTTTAGATGATGATTGTGTCACCGGTCACATAGATTCAGTTCAGCATAGGTGCGATGTGATTGCACTATCTCGATTACATAGACATTTTGTGATTGCTCTATACTGAGATCACCGGTATTATGCTCTTATATTCGGATGTTCCCTCTAAATACACAACTTGCTCACTTAACGCACTTGTGTTCTGTTTATTATACATTTGGTCACACAAATATAATTCGGAGCACTTTCATATTGTGTGTACGTCTCGTCTGTGGAACGTTCGTTCCAAATATGTATTTCATGAACTTTATTGTCTCTTAAAATTCAATTCAAATGTTCACAGATTCCTGCATTTCTATGCTTAACCGCATTCCATATACGAAACCATAGACATTATAGAGTAAAAAAAAGTGTGATTTTTTTTAAAGTATACTGGAAATTTGATAAATAACCATGGTCCATTTTCACTAGATTTTCTGTTTTAGTTTATGAGGCAATATTCTGTGGTTTGTGTGTATTGATACGTTTCTTTTAATTTTAAGTCATAGCAATTCCATACTATTGAATCACTGTGGTAAGTAACGTTTTACGATTCTTTTGCTTTCGTTATTCTTTTTCGTTTTTATTCAATTATACATCATCATTCAGATGTCCATAATAATAGAAATTTGGAATTTATAAAATCGATATTTGATTACAATTCAAATCACATATAACAATTTTAATTTCAATTTCAAAAATCCTTAGTATAATATACAAATATTTTTTTGTGAACAATGTAACTATTCCAAAGGTGGCACGGCATCAATCCCAAGATGCTTATTATGTATGTTAGTCAATTTAATTCGAAGAAACATGTTAGGAATGAATTCGGAGTGTATGTAAGAAAAAAATGTTTATTAAAATTAATATGTATAGAATTAGGGAAGAGGTAGAGACAAAATACAGAATATACTTGCTGGGTGTCGGGAACCTGACTGAATTGTTAATAAACTTAATTAAAATTGTTCGTCTCAGCTCCATTAGTGCCAATTAATACTATTCATTGCTATCTCTAAAAAGCGTTTTCGTGGATGAGATATTGTTTTTTAGTATTGGAAGTGACTATATCCTTTAGTGTTTTAACATAAAATAAGTCTAGGGTTTAACATAAAATATGTATTAAGCGATAGCATGAAAAACGATGTAATGTTTTTTTTTTTTAAATTTATATTTTTCACAATTCTTCTATTCAACAATGTTGACAGTTTGTTACTGCATTTAAAATTTTATTAAACGTTATATATTCGGCTAAGTCAGCAGCCTCAAATTTCAATATACAATATTTCGTAATATTAATAATAACAATTATTGTATTGTAATTAATTTGCTACAATAGTTATTATATAATTTAATTGTCGTTTATAATAAGTTGAAATTAATTTTATGTATATTTTATTGAGGGTCATAGGTGGTATTTTGTCTATTTGAACTTAAGATCAATATAGGGAATAAAGTAAATATAAAATTATGGCGATATTTACTATTGAAATATTTTTTTTCGCATTTTTTGGAATGAGACTACTTTAATGTCATCGAAAACATTAACAATATTAAAATTTGCATGCGAATTTAATTTGTATTCGTACATTAATTTTTCAACGTATGAAATTAATTCATTTGGGGATTTCAGAATCCATGAACGACGGTAAGTTTTTTTAAAGGACATATAGAATTATATTGATTGAAATTATGATTATAAAATGTAATTAGTAAATGTACTCTGAATTTATGATGACTCGTGGGAAATAAATATGTATATACTTATACATTTAATTTAAATTTTTGTCACACAATAAATTAAACTATAATTATAACATATATATATTCATTTCTTTTAATTACGTTGAATTTAATATATAATTAAAAATGATAAATAACTCGTAATTTCATAGAAAAATGCCAATTATAGTAATTTAATTAATTGGCCAAACATTAATTTGATTTATCATCGATTTTCATAATTGGATTGTATGCATAATATTTAAATATCGAGTCGTGTCTATAACCGACCAATACATTTCTATAGCAATGTGCTTACTAGTATTTATTATTTAAATATCGAGTCGTGTCTATAACCGTCCAAGGCATTTTAATTGCAATATGCTTACTAGTCTGTATTATCTAAATATCGAGTCTGTATCTTTCACCGTCCAAGATATTTTCTATTATATAGTTATGTTTTCCTGATACATTTCTTCAAAATTGAAAATTTACACGGTGATGTTTAACAAACAAATTTAGCATACTGTATCAGGAATACATAATATTGACGTAGTTAATATTTGAGAAAGCAAATGTGCTTTCTCGTATTATTTATTTAAATATTAAGTCGTATCTATAACCGTCTAAGACATTTCTATAGCAATGTGGTTACTAGTCTTTATTATTTAAATATCGAGTCATGTCTATAACCGTCCAAGGCATTTTTATTGCAATATGCTTACTAGTCTCTATTATCTAAATATCAAGTCTGTATCTTTAACCGTCCAAAACATGTTTTCCTGATACATTTTATTTAAAATTAATAATTTGTAAATTTTGAATTTTGAAGAAATGTATCAGGAAAACATAACTATATAATAGAAAATATCTTAGACGGTGAAAGATACAGACTCGATATTTAGATAATAGAGACTAGTAAGCATATTGCAATTAAAATGCCTTGGACGGTTATAGACATGACTCGATATTTAAATAATAGAGACTAGTAAGCATAATGCTATAGAAATATCTTGGACGGTTATAGATGCGACTCGATATTAAAATAAATTATACGGAAAAGCACATTTGCTTTCTCAAATATTATTACGTCAATATTATGTATTCCTGATACAAGTAAATTTGTTTGTTAAACATCACATACTTGTATCATAATATTTTAATATTTCAGTTGAATAATTGCATAAAATCAATTTTCAATATAAATATTAAAAATAAGTGATTACAATTAACCTAAATGGTATATGATGTTCGTCAATAAAATACCACTATTGTTTTACTGTTGATTTTTAATTATGTTAAGTTGTTATGGAATGGTATCTGATAAATGCTGAATTAAAAATAATAGTGATTTATTTAATTATTACTTCCTGTATATGTAAGTAGACCTAGAACACAATTGCACCATCAAACTTTGACAAGGAGAGGGATATTTATATGATACCAATATGAATTAGGACTATCTATATATTCGTTGGTGTGGTATCGAGGCTAAAAATATGATGTTAATATTGTGTTTGTCGACTGGTTAAAAAAACATTTCTGCCACAAACTAGGTAACTGGGGATTTATGCGCCACTCTACTCAAATAATAACATGTATTCAATTATAATGAGAATTGATCCATATTTCAATTGAAATTAATTTAGTTAACATGTAACATATGAATATTGGCCACCCGTCCTTGGTTCGTAAACGTTAAGATGATGATTATTGAAGATGAAGACTATTGTCCATATGAGTTTCGAATCTTCAACTCCTATGGTTTTTTTGTTGTAAATGCTAATCAATTTGATTTTGAAGTTGCTTTCCTATTTAGTTGAATTCCGCTTAAAGTTTAGTTGTTCACTCTATAGGTGTACTGTGTGTATCATGGCAAAAGAATTTTATTACTTATTTGATTGATTATTTGAAATATTTATAGAGTTGATTTCATTTTAAATTTTAACTACTATTTAAGTAACTTTTAATTTTAAATTATATTTTATTACATTATTTATTGGTTTATTTGTGACTTTATGAATTCTGTTTTTTTTTTCTAATTATAAGACACAAAGTCAATAATACTCTCATTAGGCAATAAAAATTTATATTATAATGTTTTATGCGAGTATTATATTTTAATAGTTTAATTTACTACCATCATATATCAAAAAACATGAAAAACTTTATTATAAACATTAATAGGATTATCAGCGTCATTATAGTTATGTAATAACTTTTCCTCAACTTATTACATTCAGAAATCATTCATTCAACATCTTGACCTTTGTTTTTTTTTAGAGATCGCTATATGAAATATGCACGAAATATTTGATAACTAAATATTACTATTTAATTTAATAAACGTTATTCACGTGCCGGTCGTCCACTGGTAGTAAACTCCTTACTAACGGTTTTCTGCCCATTATTTTTGGGCCTTGTAATTTCCCTGCGGATTCTAGCCAAGTACGTATTTTGCAATCCTATCCAATTTCACTTTTGTCGATTGAAAATTCTGTTCATCGCCTGTTTGTTTGATATTGTATTTGGTCAGAAAATTGCGTCTGATGTACCTACTGACAAAAACTTGAATTTCCGTCGCGATTTTATTTGTCACCTTCCAAGTTTTACAGTCATACAATAGTACGGATAAACAATTAGTTTTAAAGTTGCGAAACGTTAGATTTTTTAGATTGTCAAAAAACGTTCCAAATATTTGAAGTACTCTACTTCATCTATTTCTTCGCTATTGATCGCAACTGATCATATCCAAGACGTATACCAATTTTTTAGTTTCATCTTTGAAATATTGATCTTTATGTCGACTTGTAATCTGTATGTCACAAGTCGTTCTAATTTCAACCTCATGTGTGACTCAGTCTGTGATAGCAAAAACAAATATCGTCAGCGAAATCGAGATCTTTAAGTCGACCGGTTAGCTCCCATCTGATAACATACGATGCAAAGTTTACTTTGATCATAACCCAGTCCATGAACAATAGTGGTGACAGTATTCATCCCGGTTTTACAGCAGAAGAATGTACATAAAAAAAATATCACCGAATCTTGTTTCTAGTATTTGTATTACGGTGATACCACTGCAGCTCTCGCAAATACTCAAGTTATGCAATTTAATATCAGACAAACACACTTCACTTATATGATGCAAGGTTATCCATGTCAACTTTTTATATTTCGGAAGATATATCTTTAGCTGTTGTAATGTGTATTTGATTTATCCACAACTTAGAATCTCTGCATCTTGGGTTTATTAAGTAGCTCGATAAAGTATTCAGTCCATCTTTCCTGTTTGCTGAAAGAAAACCTTCGTCTTAGACATTAAATTCTGGAGCACTGTTTGACTAAACAGTCGGCGAACCGATGTCTTACCTTTTCATTACAAAATTTAAAAACTTTCCAGCATAAAGTTCCAGGTAATAAATCGTTTCCATTTACGCTCTTGTGGCATACATACAGATTACGGTGATGATGTTGATGATGATGATCATTATTTTGTAGGCTCGTGACTTGAAATTTGACAAATTATGCCACAATTTAATTTACCAATAATCCTCTTTATTACCTAGAGAAACTGTCGGGACACTAAGTTTCTATAATGACAAAATATTTTTATTTTTAATTATCTAGCAGACGTATAAAACACGTATATTAATTATAACCATAAATTTAATACATTAAACATATTATTTTCGCTTTGACCTCTGATATTGTGTAGATTCATAGTATTAATAAATATAGGAAAAACTCAAAATTAATTGAATTTATGAAACCTAATCAATAAAATATATCTTTCGATATTATTACATTAATTTCAGCATTTTATTTTGAAATGAATAATTTTTTTTTTTTTTAGTTATAGAACTTGTACATAGCAATATTGCCAGAAAAATAGCTGGCGAATACTTGGATACTGTGTTTTTCCTGTTATACTTTTATATTAACTATTATATTTGTATATAATCATTGATTATATAATAATAAATTGAATGATAGACATACAATTTAGGGTATATAAGTTCCTGAATTGTATGTAGTACTATATGCAACTACAGACAATCCAGGAACGATACAATCTATAAATTATATAATATTGAACTTTATATACATAACTAAATATCAATTACATTCCATCAGTATAAATTCTCATGGTATTTTTTATCATTATATTTGATTGGAACTAAGAAATAATTTACTAATCAATTACATTATTTAGGTATGCCCAGGTTTGTTTATATATAAATTAAAATCAACTGACAGCAATTCAATAATCAGAAATAAATTAGAAAAAATATGCTTTAGTAAACATGAATTGTTGGTCTAGAATGTATATAATATTTCCTTAGGTAAAACAATAAATATAATTACGAAATGCAAAACTTAGTAATATGATTTGTTGTATCAATAAATAGTATATTTATGTAAGTTATAATATTTTAGTTCTTATCGGTACAACAAATACAAATGAATTTAAAAATTATTCATAAAATCGCATAATAGCGCTATTGGTAATAATACATTCGATAGTTGGAAAACTTTATAAATATAAACTTTATCAGGTACTTGATGTTTTTGTCTCATTTACATTTGTCGATCATAAATTGCATCAGTGACAAGGTGTTGAACTCTGGTTTTGAACTAATAGTTCTCATCAGAACAGTAATTACTTAGCAGAAAGAAATATTTAACATATATACTGATAATAATTTATCGTCTTAATCAAAATGATTAGTTTATATATTTTTATATATTTGACTGAGATGCCAAAGAGCAAAATTCCATATAATTAATTGTTATACGGTCATTTCAAATTCAAATAATTATAATTTAATTACCAAATAATTGCCACTAAAAATCGTCACATATTTCTATAACTACAAACGTATATCATCTTTTATTACTAGTTAGGATAATATATGGGAAGCTATAGTATTAGTGGAAGGTCATAGAGTGAAGTGAAGGTGTTGGCCAGAGGTCTTGAATAATGGCGGTGGTTCGTTGACACCTTATATGTTCCCACGTTGAATAATGATCGAGATGGCTAATATACAATAAAGCGTATATATGATACTAATTTTCGACCTTTTCTGTCTATATATTCAAATAAAAGGATCTAATAAAAGCGTCAGTATTTTTGTTGTTGTTCAATATTTTTTTAAACGTTTAACACGTCTGCCAATTATACACCCAGTCAGTATTACATCATAAGACAAATATATATTTTGCAATGATAAGATTAAATTTCATTATAACTACCAGTTTTGCATCGTTTCTCTATTTACTTATTTTATCAAATTTTATTGGAAAACTTAAACATAACAACAAGTATATACTTAACAACTGTTAATATAAATAGCATAATATAACCATAATACTTTCTGTTCTATATAACGATTACGTTTATTATGAGGGACAATTTTCCATCTATTTTTATTTTATTTATTTTTTTTCTTTTTTACTTTCTTTTATTGGTTACATTTACATATCTAATTTTGAATTTATTAAATAACCCTTGTAAATATATAAAAATGTGGAAGAAAATATACCGCCTTATGTTAATATTTGAATACACAATATTTTGTTTGTAGAGTTAATCGAAATGACAAAGAGATAAGTTTTATATACGTTTGTTTGTGGCAACTGGTCCGCGGTAATTTTTTTTAAATAAGTTGAAAATATTTATCTTTAAAAATGCAATAAAAAAATAATTAAATAAAGTACATTAAAAATATATTATTGTTTAACTAATGTGTAATGCAAATTTATATATAAATGGAAAAACATATCCGTTTATTGAACGTAATAAACCAAATTTAACTAAGTTAGTAACGCGAAAATTGTTTGCACCAATTGACGACATTGAATTGGACAGTGGCAAACATGAAATTGCTAATAATTATATTGATTTAAATAAAAAATTAAATTTGCGAAAATGTAGTCAACGTAAAGTTGTTTATAATTTAAGGAAATCGTGTCGTCTACCAAGAGAAATTTTGCAAATTCCTTGTTTTGTTTTTCCAAGGTAATTTTTTCTAGTGTATAACTAATTCTCATGTGTTTTAAATTTACTATTTTATATTGTTTTATTAGTGTTTTTATGACAACATGTTTGTTATCAGGAAATTGATGATGATGCTAATAATCGTAATTGTTGTATTGAATTATAATTATTTTGATTTAAAACCACCGTATAATAATTATTTAGTAAGGGATTTGTTCTTTTGGCATATCGGTCAAATATATAAAAATATATAAACTTAAGGCACTAAAATATATTATCATTTATATATGTAGAATATCATACAGTA
Source organism: Penthetria funebris (assembly GCA_027564355.1). Classification (NCBI taxonomy): domain Eukaryota; kingdom Metazoa; phylum Arthropoda; class Insecta; order Diptera; family Pleciidae; genus Penthetria; species Penthetria funebris. Next base: position 1,946 of record JANSTX010029688.1, on the reverse strand, counting down.
ATGGTTTGAATTCATCTTTAAAAATACTGTATAATTCACATGATAAATAGAAATCTCAATCACAGCACCAATACAAAGATGTTGAATTCTGGTTTCGAACTAATAGTTGTCATCAGTACTGTAATTACCCAGTTGGAAGAAAAATAAGCTGCTGTGTTAACTGCATACCTTATGACTGTAAAATTTTGTTCGAAAATATTAATGGACGTAAAGTTGATTACCATTAACTCTGTGCAATTTATAGATGCACTAATATTTGTGGGGACATGAATGGAGTGCCACGACTATTATCAAAGTTATTCAATCCATCTTTACATCCACGTGGTGATGCCGGTAATTTGATAACAATATATTTTAGTAATATATATTCAAATGTATAACTGGATAATTATAATTGATCCAATATTTTTCAGTTGGTAAATTTTAATTATATTTATTTGAGTTCATATTTTATATTAGAAACGTAAATTTTGGTCTCATAAACTTTTGCTGGCATCTTTTTTAATAAGTGTATTTCTTGATGTCTAATGCAATTCACATATTATTCAAAATTTCTACTAATACTAGTATTTCTGTACGTATTATATTATTAAAAGATATATTTTTAAATATAAATTGGGATCGCATGACAAAATTTTTTCTTCTTTGAATAAACTGACTTAAAAATAGATTTGTTTACTATTACGAATATTATAAATGATGAATAACAATCATTTTAAAGACTAAATTATGAAGAGCATGAACAATTTTGAAAAAAAAAAAAATTATTTTAATATCAGAACCTATCAGTACATAAAATAAAAAGCAATCTGTTTGATAAATAATCGGCAAAATATGTATGGTACCTAAGGCAGAAATTCAACATTTTCAAAATATATTCAACATATTATCGTTACGTTTATACCACATGATTGCATATGGCTGTACTACGATCTTAAATAGCCAGTTCTAATATATATATATATATATATATATATATACCCTGACGGACTAGATTATGTTCAACTATTCTAGTAATACAGCTACAAAAATAGCTGTTAGGACGCATCAATGCCATCAACACAGATATAGTTGGGAGACAAAAAAAAAAATGTGAAGGTTATGGCTCCAATAAAATAAATTCGGAATTTGTAGCAAATGTACATACAGTATAAGTGATATGAATTTAAATGGTGAGTTTTTCGCGAATCTGTACAGAACAATCAAAACGTTGTGATTGTTCTTTGATATCGCTTAACTGGAATCCATTGAGTTAATTGAATGTATTAGAAAAAAAAAATCGCAAATTATTAAGATGTAGAGTGAAGTGTTGGTGCTGGCTAGAAATCATGAATATTGGCTGTTCTTCATTGATGCACTTTGCTTTCGTTCATACTGACGTTTATAATGATAATGGATGTATATGTAGTGTGTTTGATTGAACTTTATAACAAAAAAAATATATTTCTTAACAAATACGTCGTTTGTGTTAGTAGGCAGGTGTTAAAAAATAATTTCTCAATTCATTATTGTTCGTCTTTCTAGGTAATAAGTTCAATAATATAAACCAAAATCTGTGAGTCGAATATCAATAATATTATTAGATTCCGCAGATTGAATATGCATTTTGATATTGATATTATATTATATTTTGATATTTTCAACAATACTATTAAATAATAATTTATGATTAATATATTTTTTAATATATTCATTCTTATCATTTTCTATTATTTTAATATTTTTTAATTTTCAATTATTTTTTATTAATCTCTGAATTATTTTGTTTAGTAAATATTTCATAATCATTTTTTTAATTATAAATTATAAAACATTTTTATTTTATATTTATTGTTAATAATAAATTATTTTTATAATTAATTTTATAATAAATAAATTATTTTGGGCTGCTCCACTTTTGATTATAAAAGAAATAATAATTAAATTTACTTCTTGATTTATTATAA
>JANSTX010029677.1:0-14422 GCA_027564355.1 Penthetria funebris | reverse complement strand
TATATCCCCTTTTTTAGCCCTGACCATTGTAGTAAATTATGTACCGGTGATGCTGCGTAAAAATAAAGATGGGTTGAGCAATCTTGATGTTTGTCAGTCACTTCATCACCATCGTTACAACATCATACACAATCTAAGTTCAAATTGAATGTTAATATGTTAATTTTAACATAGCATTGAAGTACTATATGCATATTTGGAATCTTAAGGAAGGGATATGTGTGTGAATATTTTGTTTTAGAAAAATAAAAATAAACAAAAAGCTAAATCTAATTAACTAATATAATATATTATTTTTAATCCTTATTATATTTGTATATTATGTAACATGAAAGAAAATTTCATTTGTATATAATAATATTTATAATTGATAACATTTAACAAGGCATTTTCAGAAGGCTACAATAATATGTGCAAATTCTTTGCTATATGGGTATGTCGTATATATATAAAATAATAAATAAAGTGGAATCGAAAATTGTTTCAAATATTACCATCTTAAAAATGTATGTCATCCTTAAAAAAATTGGATACATTTTGGTCTTTTTTCTTGTAAATTTAATATAATAAATAAAAAAAAAATTCAATAAAAATATTTATGCCATCATTTATCTCTATTTATCTAATAATTTGTGCTATATATTTTTTTTTTTGTTTGTTTAATGTATTATATAATTCGTGTGATCCTTGTTTTCGTTGCAAGTTAAAATTTTTTATCCTTAATCATAGTTTCGGTTCATAAAATTAATTATACGAAAAATTATATTCATTTTAATTCTATCATAATTTAATATAATAAAATTATGATATAAAATAGTGTATAGAGGGAGGGGTGTATATATCTAATAATGTCCAATTTAAGTATCCATTAAAATTTCTTATCATCCTTTCAGGTATTATTATTATTATTATTATTTGATGTTTTATAAAGAACATCATATGTTTTATTAGTGTCCTGATGGGAAATTTTATATTTTTCCGCATTAATATTGGAACTGAAATATAAACGATCCGGAATGTTTGAATGAAATTTATCTAAACTTGGAAGTATCTTTGATTTTGAAGATGATTCAAGATTTTCAATTGTATTATTTAATGGTTGTTGTTGTTGTTGTTGGGATGGTAATAATACAACAGTCTTATCATTACTTTCAATTTCAAATGTTCCAGTTCTGGTATCTAATAATAAACGTGCTGGTACACTAGAGGTACGCTGAAGTTCCTGAAATTAGAATAAATTAAATATTCTAATTATTTTTTTTTTTTTTTTATTATATTTTTTATACACTAAATTGCAAAAAGTTCTAATTTAAAAAAAAAAAAAAAACAACATAGGTATATATTTATGGTTTCAGTTTAAATATACATTTTACAACATATATAATGTATAATGTTATATCAATCATATCAATCAACATTGATTTGTCCACATATTAGTTTGTGTAAAAATAAAATTGAAGTTGTGTTGCGAAAACAAGTAGACAAATCTTAATATTTATTTATTTTTTTTTTCATTATTCTTGACGCATTTCTATATTTCAGTAACCTTTAACGGTTCTTCTTCTCCGTGTAAATCATCAATCTATGTTTTATGTTTTTCCTACTATAACATATATCTATATTCTACTATAAAAGTGTCTATCTATTTGAAAATATACTATCTACATATAATTGTTCCCAAGCTAATAGCATGATTTACTTCGAACGCTGTCTTCAAAAAAGAACCTATATGTATGTATGATCCAATTGTATAAACTTTAAGAAAAACATTTCTTATTCCGTTGTGCTTCAAACAAATTCATTCGCATCATCATAAATATATTTTCCAGTGGTAATGGGAAACGAAATCATGTAATACTCCTCAGAATTGTAATTGAATTCAAGTTTGGAAATTTTCAATAATAGTTATTTGGACTGTAAATTAATGTATTTATAGTAGTAATAAATACCCACCCTGGCATCCTCCCATATGTATATGGTGTGTTACAGATGGTACATAGAGAGAGGAGATACTTTTGATGATGAAACTATATAAATTACAATTTACAATGTCGAAAAAAAAAAAAAAAAAAAAACATATAACACACATAAATTATTAAATTTATTATTTAAAATCACACGTTTAGCAATTTTTAAAATAAAACCAAAAAAATTATCAAAAATCAAAATATATATGAGGCATGTATTAGGCAGTTGTTTATTAATTTAAATGAATATAAATATGTGTAGTAGTTATAATCACCTTTTCTGAATTAGTTTGTTCAGAATCAAATATTTGATCCAAAATTGGTTTTTTATTATGACATTTTGAAAATTTCTTTCGTTTTATTTGCAATGACGACAATCCACCATAAGCTAAATGAAAAAGCTTTTTATTATGATTTTTTTAAATTAATAATTATTAATTATGGAATAAATGTAAAATTATAGTAATTTTTTGTTTAGTATGGTGTAGAAGAAGGGAGTTAAATGTTCATGTCCTACGTAAATAAATAATATGGAATTTCAGTATTAGCCATATACACGAGTAATTAAATTATATACTAGCAGTATACATAATGTACAATTTCTAGTATCACTATCAAATATTAATATATATGTAATAGAAATAGTAGTGTGATTGATAGCTTGTCATTTAAGTACACATTGAAGAATTAAATTAGCAGTAGTATTAGAAATAATAATATGTTAGTACATTATATTAAAATAGTATATGATAATTAGTGGCAAATGTAAATAGTAATATAACTATAACTAATATAATACTACTGATTGCAATACATAATTGTTTGCATAATTCGTGATAGATCCACAATATTATTTGACCAATGTTGTTACAGTAATATTTTTAGTAGTAAAATAGTAATAAATAGATTTGTCAGCATGTAATTTTATTTTAAAAAGTAAATATAGTAAATAAGTAACTGAAAAATTAAAATAATAAATAGGATAGATTTATGGAATTATTACACAGCAACTATAAAAACACTTAATTTTTTATACGAAATTATCCTATAAAACAAATAATTTAATATAACGACACTATACACAATATTGTTCTACATACCCCATGATTGTTTAAATGAACTATTTTTCCCTTTCTTTCGATTCAATTTTCCATATTTTGACACCGAACTAATCGGTTCTTCAACCAAACTCTGGGATGACGATAATTTTTTTAATAAATATTCTTCATTATCCTTTTTATTTGCTGTTGTCGTTGAACTTGAATCCCATAATCTATTATTTGATGTATATTCAGCATCTTGTGCATCGGTTGATGCATTCAAATCCGAACTGTGTGGAGGAACGGTTGTAAATAAAACTGTATTTCCATGTGGTACAAGATTAAAATCTTTCATCAATCGTCTTTCTTTTAATCGATTCTTTTTTCCACCTAAAATATTTGAAAATAATTCTAAAGTTTATTAATATACTCATCCGTATTGTATTACAATTGCGAATTCTACCGATAAAATCAATACTGTGGGGCTGAGTACGATAATAAGATAAAAACTATAAATAATATAAAATGCAATATTTTTAAGCAAAATACTTTAGTTGCAATATGATGTATATAAGAAATCAATGTCTTTACAATGTTTGAAACCTAATTATACTAATATCATGTCATAATATTAACGAAATATATAGGATTCAGATAATTATATTGTAACAGACAATTTAAATGTTTTATCCCTGAGAAATTGATAATTTATTATTTACAATTTTCTCTTTCAATTTACCTGCTCCTTGTTCAGACGCTGTACTTGTATTCATTCCACTTTGTTTTAATATTTCAACTAATTCACATCGAAAAGCAGATATATCCTGTTTTATTTCATTAACATCATCTTCGGTAACACCTTGAGATTCGGTTTTTCTTTGTTCAACGGTAACATATCGGCTTACTAGGTTTCTCATTATTTGCTAAATTAACATTTGATATTATATTATATTTTATTGATTAATTCAATTAAATTTTTACCTGATATTTTTGATCTCTTTCATTAGCTTGTTTTGCTTTACGCTAATTTTTTTTTTTTTTTTTTTAAATAAAATAGATTTTATTTTTAATTTTATATTAATACACAAATATTATGTATATATACCCTTATAGTTTTCATATATTCTCGTTTAATAGTTCTTGAATAACCAAAAATTCTTCTTTTCAGAAATTGAATAACATACCAAGCCGATTTTGGAGTTGGTATAATATTGAATGGTGGTGGACATGTACCACCTGATGAAAAAAAAAGATAAGAAATAAAATTAATTGTCACGAATTAAATACAGAGAATTGGTATATAATTAGATAAAATAATACAAAACAAACCTTCTTCAAAGTAACTTATCCATAAACGTGATCTAGCAAATTTCCATTCAACATCAGCACGTTCCTACATTATACATAAATTGATATTTTAAAAATAGTTTAATAATTCCATTGATCATATTAGTGTATATACTTGTATTGTACATTAATTAATTACAATAGAAAAATAAAAAACTTACTGATATCAATTGATATGAATGATTCATCATTGCAATTAAAAGATTTAATAATACAACAATATTAATAACTGAATAAGTACCAAACATTAACATGCCCCAAAATCTTGTAAAAATTTTAATACCATCTAATTCAAAACTATCTAAATCAATAAGGCCAAAAACAGCCCAAAAAAGTGTTTGTGTTGTTTCAAATAAACTGTGAAAACAAAAAAAAAAAAAATTATATAAAAATAAATATGCACCGGCAAATCTAAGAAAATGATTTTAAAAATACAAACTTTGCAAAACGTCGCCATACCGTACAAGCATTATGATCTGAAGATGCATTTTGTGATGGCATAAAAGACGTTGATGCATCACATCGTTTCTTCTCCAAATCAGCATAATACCTGCATAATTTTATTTTTATTAATATCAAATTAATGCTGCAATAATTTAATAATTTTAATTTTACCATAATAATTGATTTAATCCACTACTAAATGCAAACAAAACTAGTACATATAAAAAGAAAAATTTTATTATATCCATAACCATACGAGACAGAGATACTTGTAATGGTCCAAGATGTGGATTAACCGAAAAAATGTACACAAGTTTTAATGAACTGAAAATATTTGCTGCACTAAATAATCCTTCAGAAATTAACATTGGATCCCATGTATCCCATTTTTCTCTTGGTAAATCAGCCGCCGTTTTATTAATTGTCATTTCCTTTTGTACTTTATAATATGAAACAATACGTAACGCAATTGTAGCCACATATAAAGAATTTGTAACAAAATCAATAACATTCCACATATCATTTATATATTCTTGCAGTCCAACATCCCACAATTGTTTTACCTCACTCCAAATAAGACCTGATAATATTTATTAATCCATTGTTTTACATTAATATTTTTTTTTTTTCACTTTAAAATTATTATTTGCTTATACACATAACATACGTACCAGTTACCCATGATAAAATTAACCATTCAACAATTGATGGTGTAGCACCACGCTTTGTTGGCACTTCTTCTTGATATACATGATCTGAACCCCAAAACCATGTTGCAACAACAGATTCAATTCTTTGTGATGCAAGCATTAATAAAACTATTTCCATACATAAATTAATTGTTTGAAAATATTTGTTAGAAATTTGTTTAAATATAAAGAAGACTTACATAAAAATGTAAAATATGATGCACTGTTACATATAAATTTGATAAATGGTTTACGCATTGTTTGACCAAATTTTGTATGTGGCACAAGAATGTAAGCAATGGAAAATAATGGAAATAATATACCTATGAAGATAATATATATATATTAATATATAATTAAATATGTAATTTAATTAAATCATTTACCAATACGAATAATTTCCATTGATTGTATGGCCATATTTTTTCGCCTAAAACCAGGTAGACCTTCATACCAAATACTTGCTAATAACTGTTGAACATTCGGATGTGCAACAAACTATATTTTAAGAAGGATTTTATAAATTTTTGATAATTGCAAATAAGAAAGTATGATTATATAATAAATATTATGTTTTTTCTTATTATTATTCTAATATTTTGCCAGCTATAAATTCATTACCATTACATTCAATTAAATTACACTATAAACAAATTACTTAATTATCAGTCTAACAAATATACCTTTTTCTGTCTTAATTTAATTGCCAATTTCAATCGATTTAAATGCATTCGTTCACCATGTTCAAAAATTGGACCAGTTGGATCATGATTTAGCATAATTTCCAATTCATGTGATGTTCTTGTATGATCTAATAATGCTGTTGCAAAATCTTGACATTGTCTTCTTAATTCTTGATATTCATTCTATAATTACACACATTGATTTATCAATAATAATTATTTAAAAGCAAAAATTAAAATATAAAACATATTATTGTACCTTGAATTCATGTTCCAGAAAACTTAATCTCCTTAATTCCCAAGATAATTCAAATGCGGTTAAAATTGGATCTTTTGATGACAATGCAATTAAACTGGGACTTGCCAATGCTCTATATGCATTTATACGCGATCTTGAATGACGCAATGAATCATCATGTCTTGATATAACACAATCGTCACATCCACATCTGAAAGATAAAATTTAATATTTTTATTTATAAATTATTCTTTGAATATTTTTGTTAGAATAAAATCAAACTATTTATTTTTGATTAATTGACTTTGCATGTCTAAAAAGAATATGTCTAAATAATATTGATTGAAAATTGAAGGGAATTGGCCTATGTGATCTTCACATTATCTTAATAAATATTTGATGGATGGCCCAAACTAATGCAACTAGCTCAGTTATATATATATAGTAAGCACATATCCTAATGCACTTTGATATTTCATTTGAAATTTCTTAGATTATAGGATGATTTACATATAAATTATAATCGTTGAGTTCACCGAAATAAATAGCATTACTAGCACTAAAACCAAAATGCATGCAGAGATACAAAATTAACATTTAATACACATTGGTATATATATAAAACTTCATTTGAAAACTGTAAATACTAGGTGTACATATTATTTACCTAACATCATGTGGCATTGGCATAACCGATCCTCGATCTAATAAAATTTTAATAATTTCATAATTATCACGATGTGCTGCCAATATTAATGGTGTAATATCAGATGTAAAAGTTGTCGTCTCAATTGACGGTGTATCACAACTCTAAAAATAAAAATGATTAAATAAATTTCGATTTTTTTTTTTAATGAATTTTCATTGCACTAAAAATATTACATTATTTCGTTCAGATTGATTAAAATCATCATTATCTAATAGTAATTCAACAGCTTCAACAAATTCTTCGGATATGGCATGTAATAATGCATCTTTCGTATTAACATTATAATTGATAAGTAATTCAACCATTTCCAAATTTTCATTATCGATGGCCATTAATAATGCGGAACGACCCAATGGATCAACACAATTAATATTAATGAATTCGGTGTCCATAGCCTGTTGCAGTATTCTAGAAAAAAAAAAAACAAAGAATAATTATATAATTAAATAAATTGTCCATTTAAAATTATATTCAGTATAGGAAAACTTATGATCACATAGTTTTAAAATTTCTAATCTACATTATTGTATATGCGAGAGTTTGCTCTATTATGTATTCTATGCCTATGTATAATAGTTTTCGCTTCGACTATTAAATACTTCTATTAATTAGTATACGGTCATATTCGATTTCACATTTAGATACCTTAATTACACATAGTTCGTGGGTTCAGAAATTATTCAAGCAATCTTTTGCCAATTATAAAAATTTTATATAATTTTAATCAGTTTATTATACCTTCTTGTACCAGCCACATCACCACGTTCAACAGCTAAAAGATATTTCTTTTCATCTAATGTTAATGGTTGTATTTCTTGATGAGGTCTAGTCGTACACTCATCATCCATCATTCCATGTATGCTGTGTCGCTAAAAAATTTTTTTTTTTTTTAAATAAACAATCAATTACAATTATATATAATAAATAATTAATTTAATTTTTCTTGTTTGAAATCCATTATTAAAACCAATCAATTATATTAGTGCAGTGTGCATTATACTAATCATACCAATTTTGTTAAATATATTCATTTAAAAAATCTAATTATTTATAATATTTGGCAATAAAAAGCAAATACAATTTTATCTCAACTACTACATTTTATGCTGAAATTATATCCTGTAATGAATATGGAAAAAAAAAAAATAGAAAACACAACATATAGGATCTATATTCATATAGTAAATTGAATTTTGTTAATTGATTTGATCGAATGCACGTACGACACACACCTTGTCCTTTTGTTATAAAAAAAATCATATTTAATCTTCTATCATTTCGCTGAATATACGATCGCACACATTTGTGCTAACACTTTTCTCTGGTATGTTTAAGATAATATAAAAGAAGAATTATAGTATGTTAATTACGTGACCTTCAATCACCATATTCCGATAACGTGTTCCTTCATTATTTAAAGATTTTCTTTTTTTTTTTCAAAAACCAAAATCACCACTGATAGCAATAATATGTTCCACATTAATTAAATACACTTTTTTTTTTTAACCAAAACTCATCAACTATATACAAACCTATTCAAACTCCATAACCATAATTGTATGTATTCTGTTTAAATAATAAAAGGATTACCTTATCAATAATTTGTTATATCGTTCGTGTATTAGCATCCTTTATTCAACATCATTCATCATCATGCATTCTTCATCAATCTTATAACTATTATAGATTTAAATTTATAGAAAACTTTATATTTTATGATAACAATTTGTTATATGAAGATTATGAAGATATTATTGTAATAATTTAATTTTGATACTCAAATATAGAAATTTTAATCCTATTTATCGATCTTTTGAAAGTTTTAACGAATATTAATGTGCAAATACGTTATGTGCACACTGATCGGATAATTTTATTTGAGATGTTACATATAATTTAATTTCGTTTGCTTAGCAGAATAGTACAATTAATGGTTATCCACATTAGGTATATATAGTTAATATATTAAATAATAGTGGATATGTTATATGGACAAAAAAAATATTGAAATTATGTATAAATTAGGTAACATTAGGTATATATATATAATAGGCATCCATCATATATGCACAAGATATATGTGTTTGACATGAAATCCTAAGGCGCCCAACAAAATTTGGATAACGAATATTCTTAATAGACGAAGTCTAATATACCTGACATAGTGGTGATGAATTGAAATGAAATTGCTAACTAGAAATATTGTGTACGATAATGCTGTTGATGATAAATGTGATGATTATAATGTACTGTAAGTAAACAATAATTTTTTTTCCAGCTAAGATTGAATAGGAATTGAACATGAAATCAATATATTATTTGTGAACGTTGATGAATGTGTTATTGGATGATTTATAGAAAATGTATAATACACACCACTATTCATGAAAGTAAATAAAAAGTTAAGATTGCATATCTTTCATTTTGACCATATATAATGAAGATTAATCAGTGAGACAGAGGGATATATTTTACTACTTTCGAACTGTATATGTGGGGGTAGTAAAGAGATTTTTGAATATATATATATATACTAATTTATTTTTAAGGAATTTTTCAGCAATTTTCCGCATGCTCTCGAGCTGTATTCGTCACCGATATGCATCTACATGGAAAATTTTCAGTTGTCATTGAAATAATGTAATGCCACATTTGATAATGTTGCGAATTAAAATGAAAAAACGTTTTTTGCAAACACTATAAGACCCTACTGCCCTGAATCTACAGACACCAGGAATATCCAGTTTTCGGGCATGTTTAATTGAAATACACCTTTATACATATTTATATATATTTTATCGAATGTTTCAATGGTTAATTATTTGATTTTCTTGTAGCTATATTTTTGATTAGTATTTCTGTTTAGTCATTCGAAAGCTTTTTTTAAAAACATTTAATTTTTTATTTTCATATTTTTTAAAGGTGAAAGAAATAATGCAAATAGCTGATGATATTGATACTTAACTTACAATGCTATCATTAATACGATATTTTAAATAAAAGTAAATTTAGAATGCAATTCCTATTTTGTAGTTCATAATGCAATAGAATTATTTTATATATTCACAAATTGACTGATAACATTGAAATTCTTTAGTCTGGACATAAATATAATAAACCTATCACCATCATTTCCAACTTTGCTTCGCATGGAAACATAGGACATTCCATTGATTACGATTAATACAAATCTGCCCCATTATACCCAAATATTGATCACTGTAAACATACGTACCCCTAACGCTGAGTACATACAACTGTGAATTTGTTCACTTCATAATAATTAATTTCATCTTTGTTATCCATATATTAATATATTTGAGGTTCAGTACGTGTGTAATCTTAAACAATTGTTACATAATTTTCGAATTTTGCTATACTTATATAGAAGATCTTTTTCGATTTGATTCTACCAATTGTCACTCAACCCTCGAGTTATGTATCTCTTTAATTCGATAAAACTACATAAGTTACAGTAAGTGATGCACTCCATGGTAATTAAAAAAATCAAAATTGACGATAGAATAATATCAAATTGAATCATAATCATTATTCATAATTATGTGTGAATGTGTATATAGAATCAAATAAAATAAATACATAAAAAGATTACCTCACAAACAGCTGCTCCTGATTATTCACTCTCCATGAGACGACAGTAGCTCCTGAGAAATGAAAATAAGAAAAAAAATTAATGTTTAAATAATGTTTTTAATATGAAACATAAATTATATATCATCGTTTTGTTTTTTCTTATTTATCGTAATTAAAATGCTAAAGTGTTAAACATATGTGGAACATGATGCTTAAATTAATGTTGAATGGTATACTAGTGAAGTTAAAAACGAAAATATGAGAACAATTTGTAAAAAATAAACTATATAATATCATTAGCATAATTTATGAATTTAATTTAGTAATCTTAATAGACATCAATTTAATTTAAATTGTGTAAGGAGCTCGGTCGGGTCATCATACAATGGCTTATCTTTCATATACATGACAAATACACAATTAGAAATGTAAGTCTTATGTACTAGTATAGAATTTTAAAAATTATCAAAAATTGGAAAATATTCTAAGCATATAATGTTAATAATAATAATAAATAATCACAATTATTGATGAATTGTCAGTGCATTGAAAATACAGGATTTCTTTCACATAATTGACAAATACTGGAAGTGATATACAAATTTGTGAACGCATCAATGCACTGAACATGTTAAAGTATTTTTGAAGACTCAAAACTTTAAATTATGTCTGTCGAGTACATAAAGACTTATAAATAATACCTTAGATAGAATACAAAGTAGATATAGAAAACAAAAATCAAATTTAGTCAACAAATTTTCAGGATATTTATCCAATTCTGAGACTAGCATATTGGTCAAACAAAAATAAAGAAATAAGAGTTATACGTCTTAATGACCACATTTAATATCTTTTATAACGACTCTGAGATGGTTAATGGATTGGTCGACTCACTAATAAGCTAAGTATCTGTGAATTGACATACCACTCTACCGAATTATTGAAATATCTAACCGATATGTGTTGCTGTATATTAGAAACAAATACAGCCTTTAGCGCCCGTGTGACGTACTGGTTAAGATTATACATGATTGACATATTTAGATAGGGCACATGGATATTAATTGAGGCAGTTATGTCATTTTCCTTTCTATATTTATTGACGTTAAAATCTTTAAGTAGTACTCCATGTTTTGTGTTTATTTATTACTACTTTAAATTACTTACACCTGAAATTTAAATCATTGTCAATTTTACTTAAATTTATTTTCTAATTTTTGTTTAATATTATAATTATCAATAGCTGTTCCATTTAGTTACAAGCGATTTAAATAACCTGTACGAGTAGATATTGTAGCGTGAAAATGAAATGTCGACCCAATCAAACACATTTGAATGATTTTGTCAACTATCCATAATTTGCCTCACAATTTGCAGATAAAATCAGGAAGACGAAAATAATAATCTAAGACTAAAGATGAATTGAACAATTATCCTAATCCATTTCATTGTGTACGACGTACTATACTTGCATATTATTTAGTATCTATAGTGCATATTTTATGTGATACACTTCTCGCCACTTTTTACTTAGAAAATGCAAAAGACACATAGGATGAAAACAAACCGGGTTCCTCAGTATATAGTAAACTAGTAATACAACAATCGTTACAAAACAAAGAATTTTGGTCTACATGACATCTCATCAGATTTGTGGAAAAATCTGGATGATGTTGGTTTTTAATTGTTACCAAATTAATTAAACTGCACAGGCATTCAACATAGTTAATATACCTTATCAATATATGGGACAGTATATTGCCCAATAGACTTCATGCAATGTAATTAATATTTCAGAAAATCAGTTCGGATTCGACAAAGGTAGATCAACAACAAATAATATACAAACATATATCGTATAATGATAAACAAATTTACAAATAATAATAAGACAGATCTTAACATGATATTCATATATTTTGAAATGGCATTTGATAAAGTATGTAAATATCTCGCAGGGCAGACAATAAGATCTCCGACTATATTATATATCTCTGAAATACATGATCCTCTTCTAAGGAATTATTTAAAAATTGACATAGTTATACTTTCGCGAGAGCTGAATTAAACTCTCGGTTAAACTGGTAAACAAAATCAATTTATGGAATTCATCTATTCATTTGATGTCAATCCAATAATTATTTAACATAATATAGCACCTATTATCAATCGAAGCACTCAAAGTTAAGATAGAACGGCGGTAACGTAATGCGCCGGAGGAAACTCACAGCGTAATCCAACCGTTTTTTTTTTTTTTTTTTTGGTTATGATGCCAGAAAGACGTAGAAGAAGAAGATGTGAGAAAACGATGCAGCACACAAGCAAACTTGAGTATTAGTTGATCTAAATGTTAAAATGATTTCAACAAGACTGAAACTTACGAAGAAGTAGGAGTGCCTGAATAAAATCTAATTTAATCACATGTTATACTATTGTGTTTGGTATCTATTGTTGCTTCAGTTGCCAATGTGAACAACTTCGAATGTATTTAAATTCCATTTGGTTACTCAACCCAACCTACTTAGCACGATGTCACTAGAAATTACACAATGTCAACTACGAGTATATAGGCAAATGATCGTGAATTCATTCTTAGATCTAGTCAATAATTCATATGAAGTAAAATGTAAATTATAAATGAAGATAATGTATAGCGAATATATATTGTAGTGGAGAGAGGAGGCGAAAGTGGGATAAACCATTTAGTTGTGCCAAGGTCAGCATGATGATGAATTCCTAAAAGATGCATCAAACAAATGTTTCTAAGCACTTCTTACGTTATCTGCGAATATAATCCTCCCAATTAACACCAATATAATAACATAATTATTTACTAAACCACCGAATTTTTATGACAACAAAGTTGACATTACATCATAGTAATTGAAGAATATTTTTCTAATTTTAAATTTATTAGAATTTGACTAATCATTCTGAAAAACT
Organism: Penthetria funebris; assembly: GCA_027564355.1. Classification (NCBI taxonomy): domain Eukaryota; kingdom Metazoa; phylum Arthropoda; class Insecta; order Diptera; family Pleciidae; genus Penthetria; species Penthetria funebris. Next base: position 768 of record JANSTX010029677.1, on the reverse strand, counting down.
TCTAATGACAACAAGGTTAAAAGTAAACATGCTGTTTTTGTTGTTGCATTGTACAATTTAATATTATTCAATATGTCAATGTCATTCTTAATATTTATTACTTTTGTGTGTATTTTTATTTTATACACAACGAAACACATAGAAAAAAAAAAACACAAAACAGCAAAAAATAAAAAAACAATTTTCGTTTTTTTTTTTTGTCTTCTAAAATTATTAAAACTAATTTTTGATTTTGTCTGCAAGTGCAAATAATAATTAATAAAAACAATTACTTACCATGTAAATTAATTGTGCAAGTTGTATTATTGCCCCGATCTAAAACAACAACACTTGTAGCGGCCATTATATTTAAAAAGCGGCAAAAAAAAAAACACACAATTAATTTATGTTAATACACTTTTCTTATTATGTTCGACAATTTTAAAATAACACATAAAATTTACCAAACTAAACCTTTAACAAGCAATTCCAATAACAGACTGAAAATCAAATTAAATTCGACTGTTCGTCTACAAACTAATAAGATGAGATAGATGAGGAGACAATGTTGCCAGCAACAATAAGTTCGTTATAATGTGTCATTTATGATATGTTCACTTTCCATTGGGTTTATTTTTTGTTTACGATTCATTTCACCGTGAACTGTACATTTATTTTATCGAAAAGAGACAGTCATGGCAAAACCCTTTTATTGGAACTTAACCAGTTGATGCTAGATGTCGATTAAAAATTGCACAATTATTTATTTATATTTATACACGTATATTT
>JANSTX010029666.1:0-14428 GCA_027564355.1 Penthetria funebris | reverse complement strand
TATATATATAATTTAATAATATATAGTAATTATTTGTGGAACCACTTCATTAAAAGGTGAATTTAAGTTAGAATATACATTTTGCCATCACCATATCGCTATAGGTAAAATTCGCATCACCTTACTTTTTATATATTGCGAATGAGGAATTCTGAAAATTTAATCGTTTGGCAAAAGTCCAATGTAATAAATTAAATAAAAACAAAAAAGAGAAAAAAAAAAACATTAATTTAACTTCATATTTCAAGTTATGGTAAATTAATTTTGGTATTTTGGTGCGGAGGAAATCAAATTCTTCTTTTTGGAAAATTTCAATTCAAAAATGGGTTAAAGAGGAACTTTCATAGCTGATTTTGTTTTACATAAAGTTTTACCCAGTTATAGAAACATAATATTATAGTATATATGCTCATACATACTTCATAGAAAATACAAATTGGGATTTATGAAAATTTAGCATTAATAAATTTATACAGCAATTCAAGAAAAAAAAAACAAATATTGCTTTGGTTAACAGAATGTTCAATATTGTTCAATGAAAACCATATATTTAATTTTATTGCTCAAAGATTTCTATATATTCGTTTATGTAATTTACTATACTCTCGTATACTATATATGCTTGCAAGTGTGTTCAATTGAATTCAATTCAATTCAAAAATCTTTAATTACATAAAACTTGTTACAAATATACAATACGTGATCAATAACCATTTAACGATGTAAAAACGTATAGCGCCTTTGCTACTTATTGTTCACATTGTCATCATCATTTCTAACTGCATATTTACTTCACACCAACTCTTGCCACAGGTATTAGACTATCATATTGTTTTAAGACAAACGAATCTTCTAGGGATTCCGTTCAAGTTCATATTTTGTAATATAATCGACCTGAGTAGACTCAGTCCATCTAATTCCATTTTCTTCAGTTTGCAATTTTATTCATCGCCTCCGGATCTGCCAGTATCTACAGATTCTCGTTTAATATTATATTTAACCTTGTAACACGATTTTTTATTTGGCACCTTTCAATTCTCACACAATAACATCGATAAAATTTGTTTTGTAAGTTTTTGACGACCGTCAAACTTTATTCAACATACCAAACATTTGCCAAACTTTCTCTTTGTTGTACTGTTTCAGCAACACCATCAATTGTCAAAAAACTTCCCAAATATCGAAAATCTTCTACTTCATCTAATTTGCACATGTAATAGACATAATCTTCAATAGTTTTGTCTTTGGACACATTGACCTTTAGACCGATCCAGGAGCAGTATTTTCAATTTCACTCTCATGTCTGATTCAGTTTGCAATAGAAGACAATTATCGTCAACGAAGCCGAGATCTTTAAGCTGATCGGTTAAATCCCATCTGATATCGTGCGGTTCAGTATTTACCTTGATTATATTCCAGTTTAAGACGAGCAAGAGCAATAACGGTGCGAATATGAATTCCTGTTTCATAACTGAATGTACATAAAATATATCACCAAGTCTTACACGATGGAAAGCTCTATATTGTATGAATCATGATATAGAATGCAGATCATATTCCTTAGTTTAGATGGTATTCCATAATTTCACATCATGCCGCACTATCAATACTATCAAATGTCTGGTTCAAGTTAACAAATAGCATGATGCACAATATGGTGTAGTCTGTGCAATACCTATCGTACCTGAAACCTAATTGTTCCCTACGAATACCTGAGTCCAAACCTCAACTGATCATATTGTGCACAATAATAGATATAACCATGTTTATCATCATGGTAGAATAGTGGTAAAACGGTGATTAGGCATGACGGTAGAATGTAACTCATTTTATTTAGTGGGGGGGGGGGGGGTTTATGGCAAATAGATGAGTAATAGGCCTCAATTAATATTTTAAGAAGATCATTTTATGTATGAAGCGTATTGTATCTGGTTTTAGTAGATCGTTTCATATATTATTTAATTGAATTTATTTTTAGGCCCTGGGAACAAAGTTCCAAGGGTGTATTGTATTTGATTCCGTTCATATAACGTCAAGAAATAAACATCTCAGAAAAAAAAATTACACAAAAGTCCTTATAATTGAAAAAAAAGTTGATTTAAGCATGCCTGTCTGTCCGTCCGTCTGTGTGCACGACAACTTGAGAATGCTTTGTGCTGTCACTAAGAAATTTTGCACTTGTCACTTTTATCTGATTTGTGAGCCTAAGTTTGAAGATGAGGAAAATTAGAGTACTCCTTCAAGTATCTCCCATACAAACTTTTTACTCGTTTTAGATTAAAATTGTTTGTATAATACATATAGACTTAAAATTTTACATAAATAACTGATATAATAATTGAAAGAATGTGTGGGAGTATAAGCTGAATCAGATTACTCCTTGAAGTACCGCCAATGTATATTACGCACGATAACTTGAGATTGCTTTGAGATATCGCCATGAAATTATTTTTATCTCATTTGCGAGCGATAGTTAGATGGTGAGAATAATTGAAGTACTACTTCAAATACCTCACATACAAACTTTTTATTCATTTTAGATTAAAATTGGGTGTATTATATCAAAGATTAATATAATTATATTGTTCTTGTGTATTACATATCTCTATTTTTAGGCGGGTATCAAAGTTTTAAGGGACTTTTGCATTTGAGATCGTTTGTGTATCCTCTTGAAGGAATAATCGTTATTATAATAAAAAATATATGAAAATGTTAACTTGATCAGATAATATCCTAGCGTACCTCCTATGTATAATTTCTATTCCTTACTGATTAAAATAAGTTATATGCTAGTAACATTCACTAATTTAAGCGAAAATTCTAGGTACGAGATATCAACTATTTTGCAATTCTCTTTAATGAATATTTATATTTATTGTTGTGATCCGTTAAAAAATTTGCAGGGCCTACAATAATTGACAACCAATTATACGTTTCTCTTGTTATAATTAAATATGATATAATCATCCTTTATACCATTTATTTGAGTTGTATATACAACAATTGGTTGATAACGATGGAACTGTTAAAGGGAATTGATATGGACTTAGGATATTTCAAGACATGAGTTCAAAATTTAATTTACTAAATTTATCACTTTGTAATTTAACTTGGGTTGAATATCATCAGAAAAAGCACACTTCACTAATAATGACATCGAATATTAATGCAATGCCATCCAGTTCAGTTACCATGTTTTTGCAATTTAATTATCAACCCATGTTTCCAAAAGAATGGAATATTATCAGAAAAAGGACACTTCACTAATAATAGCATCGAATTTTGATGGAATTTCATCCAAGTTTACACTGAACATTTCTGATGATTTGTTAATGGCGTCAGCTGCCTTGGCCGCCTTTTATGTGTTTTAGCGACATTTGTTTACGAGAGAATGAAAATATCTTACGCACGAATACAATGAATTGGTAAAGTTACACAATTTTGAATTTTTGTATCAGGTGAACATGATTATCAGAACGTTATTTTTTTCAAAATTCTTCTATAAACACTTCATGATAGACGTTTCTTGTAAAAGAGAAAAAAAATAGATACATGCATCAATTTAGCGCACTTTTGATTTTCTACCGTTTTGATTTACGCATCACAATGAAAATTGTGCTAAATCAATCAAATTTCAGCATATTTGATGAATTCTTGAGATGTACTGTGACTGGCTGCATATTTCCTTTTCAGACAGTAAAGCTGTAAAATAACAAATCGTTCTTGAGATATTTCGATTTTTACGTAAAATATTATACGTTCTAGCGATTATGATTTCCTGATACAGATATATATATATATATATAGATAAAATAAGGCAGTTTTCGGGTTATTGAAAATGCTCTAATTGCCTTATTCCGCTTTATGTATTTTATAGCAGGTTATTTTTTTTTTTTTTGAGACACATGAATATATTTTTAAAATATCCTCATTTATTGTAATGATCGAAGTCAAAATCAATAATGAATGAATGTTTGTTTACATTTAGATTTCAATTTTTAAAATAATTATCTATTGTATTGGGTTTGTGTATCACCACCGCGAATCACCTACAACAATTTTTTTTTAAATAGAAATTTTTCACTATCAATATAGGAGGCTCATCATCACATATTGTGTTAATGTTATTATGAAAATCTCATTTTATTTATAAATTGCATTGAAGTCAGGCAAAAAGACAAGAGACAGTAAATAACAGTAAAAATTTATTACAAATGATATCATTGTTTTTCTTTTTATTTCAAATAAACTTATATGTAATTTTCATGGAAAATCTATAATATAATCAACAATATAGTAGTTGAATCATAAGAAAATTTCACAGTTTACACAATAAAAAAATTAATGTATTGAAATGCAAAACACGTAAAGAAAATTCTAATGGAAAGCAATCAATTTCTTTATGATGACTGTGTGTGTGTGTGTGTGTGTTTCTATGCGTCCTCGTTTTTTCCTCTGTTTTTCTGTATTTTATTCCAACCTGTCACATTAAATTTAAGCAACAAGGCTATAAATCAAGTGAAAAACACAATGAAAAATAAAAATAACAAAAAAAAAAAAAAAGAAAATTAAAAACATTAGCTCTTTTCTTAAACCTACTATTGTGTTTTCCATTTGTTTTCCATTTTTCTAAATGATATTAGAATTTTTTAATTTATTACCACCTGTTGAACAATATACACCTACCACCTACCCTAACTACACTGAATATATGAATGTTATTGATTTATCCTTAAAAAATATATTTTTGTGACATACATAATAAATATATAGACCCTTCTAATGGGCTCTGAAAGAAAATTCTATATACATAACTAATTTGAATAATGTTTTTTCCTGCCGTAAGGCACAGAAAAAAGAGGTTTAAAATTGAAAATGAAAATCTTAGTTTTTTTTTCTTTCGTTCGTTATAAATAGAAAAATGTAAATATTTTGACATGTGATTTTTTTTTCATTGCACAATAAATAATTTAACTAATCATTAATAATTTAATTAATCACATGGGCATTAATCATTGGAAAATTGTCGGAAAATTGTATACATAGTGTGTATAATACAATTTTCCGACGAAGAGAACAGAGCTGAATTTTATGGCGAATATAATTTTTATACTTACAAGTGCACTAATCTTAAAGTTATGTGGGTGGAATGGTGATCTGATCATACACCACGTTTTTTTTTTTTGTAAAGCATAAATGAAGATGAATTACTGGGATAACGATAACTCGCAATATCTAATCATATATGAAAGAAAGTATTAGTACCCAAATTGTGGGATTCGTCTACCACATTATGAATTTTAATTTCTAGCATAAACAACATTATTTATAAAAATATCAGTATCGGGAAACTTGAGGTCAAAAATTTAACAGAAGTTACTTGTCTGATCCGAAAATATTCACAATTTGTGATATTTAACACAAGTTATCTATTCCAAATTATTAACAGTATGTTTTCATTTCTCAAGAGTTTTGTGTAATAATCATCTCAAACATTAGTCCGCACCAGAGTATAGGACGTTTGACAACGTACATTGTTAACAATCTCTGGCCAGCACCTTCACTTCACTTCTGCTGCTACCACTGGTACTAGACACATGAATTACATTTCTTTGACACGTTATTTTATCAATATCACCGACCTGTTCAGTATATGCGGCCAATTCAAAATTCCACTTGCTAAAGTTGACAATTCTGTGCATCGCCTCCAGATCTGTCAGCCTTCACCAATTCTCACTTGATCTTGTATTTGTCAAAAAAAAAAAATGTAAGTATACGCACATAAGGCATTTATAGACGAAAACTTGAATTTGTGCCATACAATAGTACCGGAAAACAATTAGTTTTAAAGATTTATTAAAATTTGTGACGATCGCCAAACCATATTCAGCAAACATTTCTCGAGCGAGTTTTATCACTTTATTAGTTGTCTAATGTATGTATATTTGTTGATATGTTATGATTTATTAACAAGTTCTTGATCCGGGATAGTGCTGTGCACTCATTAAGCGCATTGTCTTTTTCACATTAATTACATATTGAATATAAGTAAACTGCTTTGAATTGTTGAGCAAAGGATGTATTATATATCAAATGCATCATCTATGTCCAGAAATGTTTGCAGCAGGATGCTAGAAAATACCTCACTGAGAGCTTGATAAGCGACTTAATATGTACTAATACACTTCTGAAATCATCGTACCAACCTCTTGCCAGTAATTCAGTAATTTTAGTAAAAGAAATAATGTTTGGTAATGAACTGGATTAGACTATAAAGGTTACATTGATGTGCTACCATAATGTTTGAATTTTTTGAATTGTTCTAACAAGACATCATCAGTGCCAGAAGATCTAAATAGTTTTAATTTGTTTATACCCAATGTAAATTTTTGTTTATCAATCATGAGTTTGGACTGACGTCACTTGTCTTAGAAAACATGTTTTTTATTCATTTGAACTGATTTTCAATTGGTACCTCGTCGTTGTTAATTATACATTTTGCGAAATGTGTTTCAAATAATTGTTTTAATAATTCAATGTGTACACTTCTGACGAAGCTTTCTATTCAGTTATATAAACCACTGTCTGGGGTTTAATTCCTACTATGTTCTAACGTTAACGACCTATTCTCCCACGTGGAGTAAAGATCCAGAGAGATGATGATGATTTTCTAACATTTATTTTGGACGATTGAATTTTCTTTTATATAACTACCATTAGTCCTTTGTTGTACCTACACCATGATGACAAGTATTATCTCAACTCGTTTGTATACGTTTGTATTATTGAATTTTCGACTTTCCTAACATGAATTCTATTAAAAGTTTGTCTATTTTGTTCATTAAGAATTAATGATCGTGTTGTTAACATATTCATAGATGTGACTGCTTGCACATTCATCAATGTAATTTTAATGGCTGCTGCATTTGAGATCGGTTCGGCTGTTCCATTAGTATCCAGTTTCCTATTTTTTCTAGTTTATATCTAATTTTATACTAAGTGTATAGTTTATAGTATAGAATCGTTTAAATTTTGTACCAATTCGTTTCTGCATGTATTCTCGTATATTACGTATAAATAACTCGTGTATATTTAGCAAAGTCTAGTAAATTAAAAAAAAAAAGCAAAAACTACTAACGAAAATATTTATTTTGAACAGATTTGTTATGAAGTATGTCTGAGAAAAAATTGCAAAAAAATATAAACACATGTGTAAATACTAGTATTGTTTTGAAATGCGAATAATCTGTTTTGAGTTTAGAGTAGATTTTAATTCATTAGTACTCATATGTCTTTCATTGTAGTATTATAATAATTGACAATTAGCTAAAGAACGGAATTTAATTATACGTTTACTTCTATATGTTAACAAATTGATGTTTCACATTTCACAAGGCAATTGGAAGTATCAATAATATGTACTCAAATCAGTTGCGATAAGAGAGTTCATCCGACCATTGAATATCTAAGCGTGATATATATAAGTATCCGACTGTTTGTATAATACTAACTATGATATTACTGAATTCAAAAACTGTGAGTAATCTAGCATTAAGTTGATGTTCTAGTAATAGTAAATCAACATCCAATTGAGCCTGATGGTCCTTATTTGTGCCGCTATATACGAAAATGAAATTATTGTACTTGTCTTCTTTTTTCTTAACTTCTGGTATGTTTTTTTTCTGTGTAATTATTGTGGATATTTCAGTTTTGATCAGATTTGATCATTGTACTCAAATTGAGAGCCAGAAGGTCAGTAAATAAGTAAATAGATAAAAAAGTAATCAAATAGTTATTCCGTCATTGAATAATAAAATCAGTAAGTCAGGCGAGTTATTTATAGGTCAGTAAGCCAGTTGTTTATATGTCAGTTAGTTTATATGTCAGTAATTATGTAAGTGAAGTTATTGAATTAAAGTCAGTAAGTCACTAAGTTGTATGTCATGTAATTTCAACACTGTAATTTCATGCGTATCTCTTATATATGTTTGGTAATCACATTTTCGAATATGAACATTACTGTTATAATTATATACAATTACCATCGTACCATCCTTCAATAAAGGATACAGTCCTTCCTATTTTTCGATTCTTATTGTGTTATTAAACTGGGTCATAATTTAATGACCAACTGATTAATCTCTCCTATTGATAAATAATACACAGGAACTATTCATTATACTAAACTATTCGGAAATTTAGTATTCCAGTCAAAGTAACTTATTTCATTCCATCAAGTGATCAGACTATAACTGCTTAGGAATAATGTGATGACCATTCATAGGAAAATTATTAAGTATCATGAGATGCCGCTTGGCAGACATATCAAAATGTTGCTGAATACTATATCCAATCTAAATATAAATGTTCTATGCTATCCAAGTACTAATAAAGAACTATAGCATCTGAACAAATTGTAGAACATATTGTTCATTAAAGGTTACCATTGTTCTACAATATTTCCATCTTTACAGACAATCACATATACTACACATGAAGGGCATTGCACTATACGTAGCTTGTAAACTTATTCGGTAGCCTTTAGCTTTGTCAGATTTATGTCACATGAAGACACCAAACATTAAAATACATGGTTTATATATACTCGCATTAAATACACATTATGAAAACGAAAAAAAAAAATCGTTTCAACCCCTCCTCCTTAAAAACCACACCTGAAAGTTAATTTGTGTTAATGAACATTGAAGGGTAGTAACTGTCTAAAAAATATAAAAAGCTACAATTACGAGTATCTTCTGGTTCGATTAAATAATCATACATTGAACGTTGATGATGCTCTACAAGTTCATATCTGCTGAAAAACGTACCTATATATTCCCTTAAATCACATCGTTTATGTAATGTATGTTATTATGTGGTATTAAAATCCTATATATTTTTATATTGTCATGCCCAACACATCACTCTTATTTATATGTTTTAAAACTATTTTAAATTGATAATAAATTTAATTATTTACCAAAAATAATATGAAAAAGGAATCATAATAATATACTATGGGTATTTAATGGATTTAGAAACATACCTCTTTAGAATACATGATCGTATTATGTGTACAACTCGTATATGTTTGTAAGTACAACACAATGGGAAATTTTGGATGGAATCCAAGAAGGGGATATTAATAATTTAGAATTCCTATGTGTATAATGTCAATTTCAATAATTATGGTACAAGCAACAGGTTTGTTAAAATTTCATATCCAAATTGGAGACCAATAATAGTAAAGTTCCAAAATTTTCGGATGCATACTTTAGATTATACTCGTAAATTATCAATGGGAAATATTTGTATAAAATTAATGTTGTACATGAATTGAGATTTAATATTTTAGTAAAAACTTCATTTGTTTTATCTGTTAATTTTCAACTAAGGGAATGACAGAAATTGTGTTTAAGGGTTATGATATGTTACATACATTATTTATGTATGAAGTTTGAGCCATTTTTATTTACTTGTCGAATAGAGTAAAAACATAAAACATACATGACTAACAACATCTATTTCATATGGCGCCAAATTGTTGGAAAGGTAGTGCCAAGTAAAAATAGGAAAATCATTTTTTTTTATCAAATTTCAAAACTTTATTCCTATTCACATGACCTTAATTAATAATTCATAAGCTGTTGGAAATTATATATCTGTAAAAATGTTACAATTATATACATGTATAACGTTTATTATCATTACCATCATCATCATCATCATTTCAGTCCTCGTGACTCCAATGTAGACTGTGTTGGCATTCTACAACATTTTGCATTTGTACCTACTTTGGACGAACTGCATTCCGCTGTTTTTCAATCGCTTGATATGATCAGTCCATGTGATCGCTTTGTCTTGCAATATGCCGAATACCATCTTGTTAGTCGATTTGGTTGACATTTACGATGATGTTTATAAGAAGAGTTAAATGTGTAGTTTATTCTTCGCCTAGACACTGAGTCTATATTTGTAATTGCGAGATATTTTAAATTTCGTCCAAAAATATGCGTATTTAAACGATCATTTACTGTATTAAAATTACATGTTTGATTGCTTAATACTCCCCAAAGACAATTAGTCTATATTGCCAATCGTCCATGATATATTTTTCCACCGAGTCTATATACAAAACCGTCCATGAGATATTTTTTAATTCGCCAAAAAACTATCGCTGACATGTCTCAATCCAATTTAGTCTATATTTCTAGCCGTCCATGATATATTTTTCCATCGAGTTTATGTACGAAACCGTTCATGAGATATTTTTAATTCGTCCAAAAACTATACTTGCTTAAAGTTATGTAATCCTGCTACAGATATTCAAAACGAAGAAAAAATTTGAAAACTAACACCAGGTATACATGAGATTAGGACTGTGTTGAATTAATAGTTAGTGACAAGTTCAATATGTGATATGTATATCATGAATTATTACTGTAGTTTATTCTTCACCTCGGCACCAAGTCCATAATTGTAACTATCAATGAGTTATTTTAATTTACAAAATCATCAAAATTGAGAAAATAAAGGGTAATTTTAAGAAAGATTAAAAAACTTGTATCAGGTATACATAATTTTCATGACGGTATCAATACGAAATTGAAAATTGGAAGTTATGCGGGATTATCAATGACATCGTTATACGTAAGCCGATTATCTATCCTTACACGCAGATATGGTTTTTTTCCATGATTCTGTTTGTTGGTTTCACATTTTTAGAATAATTTTTGATATACTTAGTTGTGCCTTCCACAGCCCACCCTCGTTTTATAGTCTTCCTCATTCTCAGTCCACTAACCCAGTCCGTCGCTACACGCGCTATTATTATCAGTCCGTCTCGTATGTAAACTATAAATGTAGTGGATATATCATCGGTATAATATCAACAGTTAGTGATAGTTTCGGCTTGAGTATGTTGTCATACATATTGTTCTGCAAGCATTGAGATAACTCCTTATAATTGCTACCAATAACTGTGGGAGTCGGTGTTTGTTTGAGTAACACCTTCAATATGTGCATTCACAATATATAATGCTTGATCGTTATTATAGCGTAGTATTTCCTGCTTTTCCTGCGACTTTTGATTGCCTACTCGGACTTTTGTGTCACTAATGTGAATCTTTATAAGTAAATTAGTCTGTTAATATATTTATATCTATTTGTGTGTTTGAATGTTGAAATATTTATCTGTTATTTAGTCTACCCATTAGTAAATTAGTAAGCCTCTCTGGTTTTAGTGTATATATCAATATGGTAGCACTCACTTTTTATGTTTATATGCGTGCAAATGATGCCGATTGTAAGAGTCACGTCGCCCAGTTGACTATTTTTATAAAATTTGTGTAAAGGACATAATGAAAAATAAATTGTGTACATTTTCTACTGTATGGTATATCCTTATTTCGATTTTAAAATCTTAATTCAATGCATTGCATGCTAGTAAATAGAAATTCATTAATATCCTTATGGAAAAGTTATTTTTGCTCAACGTTTGTACTCTTTTTTTTTTTGTGCCTTTAGCGTTTGCTATTTTTTTTTTAAAATCATATATAAATTGATCAATTTATTACGTGAATTGATTGTACTTAATCATAGTATGTACACATCAATGAGTGCTTGTACTTGAATGTAGTACGGATATAGTCAGTTTTATCGTTTTATGTTTCAAAAATCTATAGTCCTTACGAAGTATTTCCATCTATATAAGGATTATATACAAGAAGGTATATACAAGGATTATAATGTTGTACATTGTAGAATTTTATGTTGTCCTTTTAAATAAAAGTTTCCTTTCCTTTTTTTACTATTGAGATAAATAGCTTGGCCTTTCAAATAAATCCTTTTGCATTTTATGCCAAAAGAGGAAAAGCTAATACGTCAACATAATATGAAGAAAAAAAAAACCTAAAAAATTGCCAATGTTGAAAATGCAACTCAAATATATAAACATAAGAATAATAATATACACTCGTGTGTAGACTTTCTCATATTATATTACAACTATCTTCTGTAAATAGAATTCTGTATCAGTTTTTTTTTCTATTTCAGTTACATAACAAGGTTACAGAAGTTCTATTTTATCAGACTTATACCGCATATTGGATGTTTTATATTATCCTCATCTAGATTAAACGTTTTATATATTATTTATATCCAAGTACGCTTTCCTGTACCAAGAGTTTATTTAAAGGGGATGTTATTATATTAGACGGCAGCTAAGGTAATTGAAACATACTTAAATAAGTAAATATTATGAAACTCAATATTGCAAATATTTCTAGTATAAAGAAAATAGCTTAGACAGGTGTAGATATTAATTTGGTAGTTCATAAAAGCTGCATATATGGTTTCTGTTTCATTTATAAGTAATTTATCAAGATTAGATACATAAATCTGTCATGAATATTACATACCAAAATTATTCCAATTAAGTTCACACCAAAGATTGTACTACATGGTAACAAAAAGGAAAAATGAAATTCTATGCATGACAGATAACAGGAACGGTAATGAAACTGAAATGAGTTGCAGTTAACAACTCTTGTATAACGAAAAAGGCAAATAGGGCCGTGGACGAAAAAGGCAAATAGGGACGCATCGACAAAGGCGACAAATTTGTAACTTATTAAATCAGAATCAAGATTATTCCATGGTCAGACATAATTAAGTGTTGTATTTTAAGTTTCTAAGCTCGAAATTGCAAATCAATAATAATGCTTAGAATTTGTGGAAGCGTACGTTAAGTTTTGTGTGCTCAAATAAACTGAAAATTATTATATATATATTATTTGTCATCCAACGATATATAAAATGGGACACATTATAAATCTGTATGTATTTAATTATTATCATTTTAGATACTACTATATTCTTCTATCCTGATTATTGCGATTAGGACCAACTATTCTGATAAGTTTAATGCCTGATCAAATTCTTTAACCACGAGTGACCGTTGGTAACAGAGTTGTAAATTAAATTTAGCTCAAATAGCTCAAATTAGACGTGAAACGTTATCGAATTTGACGCCGATACGATGACGACTTTTAGCTTATGTACCACTAGGAAATAAAGCGACATCAAGTTCATTATCAAGACATTGCGACATATATTTTTGGCCATCTTATTACGTGGAATCAAATATAGATTGAGTAATCTCTGCATGTTAGTCGGTCACTCCATTCACCACATCTATAGCAAATTGGCAAAAATCCTTTATTGTATCATAGTATTCAAATTTTTGGCGCCCTGCTGTCCTCCTTCCTTGTATAAGTCATATAATATAAAGCTATTTTTAGATGTTTAAACATTAAAATGTAGCCCATCCCTTAAAACTAATAATTTGTATTATAGAATTGCATTGATTTATGTGTTTATGTTACTATGAATCAATAAAAGAGTTAAATTACTTCAATAGTGTCTGCAAAATAGCCTTTTTTTCTTCATGTAAAAATGAAAATATGCATTAGATAAACGATTAGTATCATAAATAATGAAACAATCAGCTAATGTTGTTGATTAGCATCTAATTATGTATATTAGGAATTTTTTCCAGGTGTGTTATTAATAACAATAGACGAAACATTTAAAATGTAAATTGCATGTCACACAAAAACTTAGAACTTACGTGCAATATTGCAGTATAATATTATCATTTGTGGTGTCACATTGAATTTATTAAATAAAATATTTTCTAAATTTAAGTATTCCAAATATTATTTGAACTATCCAAGTGGTATTTATTTTAATGTCGTGTTACTAAATTTTCTGTAAGTTTACAAGTTATTTGTGTAATATAGAAATTAACATGGGCTTTGAGGTTTAGTGAGTTATGAGTTATAAATTGATATCCACCTATAAGTATAAATTTTTAAAAAGTAATATAAATATTACCCTGTTTAATATAATATTGTGGTAATCAATGTCTCCGAATTATCTGTAAAACGATTACAGTATTTTAGATTAGATTAGATTGTTGATAAGGTCAGGAAACTAAGTAAATCACAGACTGTTTCCTTATAACGATAATCAGCACCTACATGAACTATAGAGATAGTAATTAATATTATAAAAGCAGCAGCAATTCGAAATGTCCTTAAACTAATCAATATGATCAGAGATAAAACTCGAAGAGCTGAAGGCAGTTTTAAATTTATCACCTATACAGCTATGAGCATTGATGTTATTATTACAACACATACGTTCTATAAACTATTTGAAGTATATATGTATATAATAGACAGGAATTTTACAATGCGATAAAAGCATCATAAAGAGTTTTTATCTGTTACTGAGAAGATTAAACAATGGCTTTTATTGTTGTTATTTGCCCAAGAAATGAAATTATGAGGATGAGTTCTACATACTGACAACAGAACACTAAACATGTTAAGGATATTAAAGACATTAATGAATTTAAAAACTT
>JANSTX010029655.1:0-14430 GCA_027564355.1 Penthetria funebris | reverse complement strand
TATATATTATGTTGTGATCCGTTAAACAATTCCCAGGGCCTATAATAATTGGCGATGCCAATTATATTTCTCTCGTTTTGTTTTAATTTTAAGACGAAATATTTACTAAATTGTGTTTGCAATTGCTAATTTATTTTCCAATGAACGGGTGAATTATAAGAAGCCAGTTTTGTCATAGTATTTTTGTTCAAAAAAATTTAAGTTCTAATATGCAAATAATCAGTTTACGTCGCATTCGACACGTATCGAAACAATTATCAATGTCTTCTCGAAAAATTTGATTTTTATCAATTACAGTGGACGCCAAATCTTCCGTTATGTTTGATGTTTGCACTAATCCAATCATTTACTTTTCATATATTAGTCAATAACGGTTGCGACATAAGGTAATATGACCGACAAGGTAATATGGCCGACAAGGTAATATGTCCGACATGTAATATGAACTACATGAAATATGGCGTACACGGTAATCTGGCCGACAAGGTAATATGGTCAACAGCGACGGGTTATATGGTCGACATCTTGAAATGTTTTCATCATTAATCAGCGGTTTTAACTCCTAATTGGTAAGTCTACCATGTCGTCTACGCGTAATTTGCATTATCCAGAACCAGTGGACGTTGCTACTTTTGTTTTCTTCAGTTTTTTTTTAATTTTTAGTTTACATTTTTTTTTTCGTTTTATTATTGTATATTTTTGATTTTCTGTTTTTTATACTGAGGAACACAATTTAAAAACGGTTTTTTACGTTAACTTAGCAACACTTATAAATGCGTTTTAGCAAGTTAATGAAATATACATAATTTGAATGAATTAATGTGTCAGTCAAAATCAGTTGTCAAAATAAATTTATGTTGTGTGCATCATATTTTTGTCAACAATGGAATATTTTGAAAATTCAAGAAAATGACACCATTTGCGACCAGTTTTATTGCACTACTGTTTTGCAAGGAAAAGGACCGAAAGTCATCGTAGGCTTAAAGAAACTTATGGTAACGATGTTCTATCGATGTACCGAATGGTTGAAACGCTTTAAACGTGGTAATTTTATCGACATCACTGATAAAGAACGCTCTGGACGGCCAAATGTGAAGATAAGGAATTGGAGACATTACTCAGTGAATACTCTAGTCAAACACAAAATGAACATGCAACAACATTAGGTGTGACACAACAAGCAGTTAGTCGGCGTTAACAAGCATTAGGGGATTCATTTCAAACTTGGGAATTTCAATGCCTTACAATTTGAAACCAAGAGACATCGAAAAAAGATTTTGTATGTCCGAAATGTTGCTTGCTCGCCAGAGAGACAAGTCATTTTTGCATCGAATCGTCACTGGCGATAAAAAAATGTATCCGTTATTATAACACAAAGCGCAACAAATCGTATGTGAAGCTCGTCCAACCTGGCACATCAACGTCAAAGCCAAATATTCATTGCGCCAAAGTAATTTTTTTTTTTTACATTAAAACTGAATAATATGTGCTCATATTTTTTGGCAAATCGGTTAGATTTAATAATTTTGAATAATGTGGAACTTAATTATCATATGTATTCACATTTTTACAACCAATTTTTATTCAATACACCAGTACAAGATGTTTTAAATCTGGTTTCGAACTAATAGTTCTCATCAATGCAATAATATTATCAATATACGATAAATATAGTATGATAATATAATTCCATATTATTCAGAATTATTAAATTTGACCAATTTGCCGAAAAAGATATTAAACAGATATTAAAGAAGTTTGCACATGTTTGGTGAGACTCGGATGCTTGCACTCGCTGATATGGACAATTCTCTTAACAGTGATTTAAATTTAATTTCTGATAGAGAACGGAAAAATTTTGTGTTATAATATTTAATGCGAATAAGACGCAGTTGTGTCTTTTGTCGCATAAATCAAATATTCCGGATACAACAATACAATTCGATGGGTAATTTGCTGCGCAATTCTTCGGGGCTGAACTCTCTCGGAACTCCTATGGGATGATCACATCTTGGGTGTGGCCAAAACCGCGTTCAAAAGGCTTGGATTTGTGCGTCGTTATAAGAAATATTCTAATTCCGAACATATTGCCATTATATGTAAAGTATATATAAGACTTCTAATGGAGCACGACTCTCACATATGGGCTGGGGCTTCGGCGACCACCCTTGGTTTTCTCGACAGAATTCAGTAGCGAGCCTCTCGACTTATATGTGTTGAACTAATCACCGATCACATTGATTCACTTCA
This sequence comes from Penthetria funebris, assembly GCA_027564355.1. NCBI lineage: Eukaryota > Metazoa > Arthropoda > Insecta > Diptera > Pleciidae > Penthetria > Penthetria funebris. The sequence goes on along the minus strand of JANSTX010029655.1, from coordinate 12,180 downwards.
GCATAGGGGCAATGTGGGGACGCTTTCACTTTTCTATAGATATTATCATGGCAATTGTTCTGCTGAGATTGTAATACACGACTAGCTTCGGTTGTCACACGATTAAATATCTCGTCACGTTTATATCGCGTGCTTCTCGTCTGTGGAACCGTCTGTCTGAGGATGTGTTTCCTGAATTTTACGGCCTCCAGACTTTTAAATCAAATGTTCACAAATTACTGCGTTCATATACTTCTCATCCATCGTTCTCAGTAAATTCAAAGTTATTTTGGTTTTTGAACATTAAAGGGTATCCACTACCTAAAGATTAAAAAAAATGTATACTGCGGTCAAGAAGAATAACGCCTTTCATTAGAACTGAAGGCAATTCTTTTGAAAAGAAAAATTTATGAATATGTTACTTTAATGAGGTTTTATTATTTTCTTTGTTTAGATAAGGGTTCTTTTTATAATTTTTTTTCTATTACTTGTCGACCATATACTTGTATATCATATTACTTGTCGGCTATATGACCGTACCTACCATATAACTCTGTCGGTCATATTTCGTTACTGCCATATTTCGTATATGCCATATTTCGTCTCGGCCATATTTCGTCTCGGCCATATTTCGTCTCGGCCATATTTCAGGTCGACCATATTATCTGTCGATCAAAAGAGTTTTGGTCAAATGATCCTTTCGCTCAAATTTATTGTCGACCAATCTACTGTGGGAAACCTGTCCGCCAATGTACCAGATCCCGTCATCAACTCATGTTTTCATTGAGTTGCAAGTTAACGAAAAGGTTATATGTAGGAGCTGAGATTGATTAGCAATATCTACTATGCATCACTATTTATTTTTATTTTGTTTTCATTCTTATGATTAAGTTATCTACGTTGCTTTGTTTGGACTCACTCATTTTTACATTTTGCTACGCAATTCATAAGATTATGACACAATACGTAAGATGACTTGCGATTATTATGTAAAAAATACACAACAATAAATGATTGACTCAGCTCATCATTACGGAATAGTTGGCCTGGTATGCTTGCATATCAGGTAATTAATAATTGAATTATAAAATTTGACACAATCACTATAAAGAGGGGGTGCAAAATAAACGTGTTATAAGTGAGTGGATGATTATTTTTTCATATGCACATTATTTGACCTTTGGTGTTTCTCTAACATAATTGTGGACTTTATTATATGAATTCCAGTTTCCTTCATGACAGTCTAGAGGTCAACACACTACACGGTCACGTCGTCAATAGTATGACAGAATTTGAGCTTGGCGTTCATTTTTAATATTATACTGATTTCGAAATTATGTTATCGTTAATTCATTCGCATATAAAATTTTAAATTTATAATTATCTTTATTTTTTGCAAATAAGCTATAAAATTTCTTCATTTAATAAAATAAATAATTTGTTGAATTTATAGATATTTTATAGACTTTAACCTTCTACTATATATATATGAATGAATGTACGACTAATAACTCCATTATTTCATATCAAACTTTGGTATTTCAAATAAGCAGATATAATTTCTATTAAGTATACTGATTTATGCTATTTACACATCAAATTCATTACTGTTACATTACAATTTCCCATTAGATATAAATACATATAATGTAATATATTCATTCATTATATACATGGGAATAGACAGGTATCTGTTATATACATACGTCAATTAAATCTTTAATTTATTAATCTAACATCAATTGGTTCTTAAGGAGAACATAGGCTTTAAAAAATATCTGTGTGTACACCGATCTTTTATAGAATTGCAATCATTAAACGATTAGCTATATATATATATCTTCGATTAGATTGTGTGTACTATAAATTGAATATGAACATCTGTAAATTCATGAATCAGTAGAAATATTACAAACTATTTGCCATATGTTTGATCCAATGGGAAAATACAAACTAAAGTATGTAGTCTATTACTTATTTCTAAGTAACTTACAGTTTGTATAATTGAAAAGTTACAAAAATTTATTATTGACTAATTATATTCTTTGAATATTTTAGTAAAACTAGGAAAACCCTGTGCACTTGCACAACAATATTGGCATCTAATAGGTTCAACTTTGGTGTCAAAAATACCTCAGGAGCAATACCGTGAATGAAACCACATAATATACATTTTAGAATATTTCTTTATATACAACATTATCTGTAACCATGAATCTATTATAGAATCCTTGACACGATCCTGCAACTATTTCTAATTTAAGTTCACTCGAATGCACTTGCTGAAAGTTATAAACCGATACGTTGAAAAGTTGACCATGAGATTTTATGGTCAAAGCATAACCTAAACGTACAACAAACTGATGACGATTGAAATTAAATGGAATAGCATGATCATTTGCAGTATGTTTGACAAATACATAAATTGAACAGAATCAAAAATATTAAGAACTTTATTCATAATCAGACAATGTTCATTTTAAAGGACATAGTTTAGATTTATGCGATATATCAGATATATATTTTCTGAAGTAAAACTAGTACCAAAATATCTGTTACTATATCGCGAGATATATGTGATTCTTGTATTGAAAAAGAATATTGTTTTTTTTTTTTTTTTATTTTGGTTCGTGTAATAATTCTGTTCATTGTACCAATTTCAAGAAGCCATTAACTAAAATTTGGATCAGTAACCGCTCTCATATTTCTATTCAATTTGTATATGTGAAAGTGTTTCCAAAAAGAGCTGATTTTTTTAATAGTGGTACTAACAATTTGAACACGATTGCCACCACTTGGAATTGGTAACATTTGATGAAAATCGCCACCTAAAACTACTCTCTTGCCACCATATAATAGCTTGTTATTAATAATATCTAGAAAAACAATATCAACAATTTCTAAAGCAGTATTACAAGTCATGGGTATTTCATGCCATAAACATTTGATTACATTATTACTAATAATTGTAGTCCATATATTTAATACTATAATTTTTTGGTCCAATACCCATAAATCGGATTCTGTGTTTAAAGTTTCAGAATTAAATTAAATTCGTATTAAATCCGTTTTTTAATAAGAGAAACGTATAATTGGTTGCCAATTATTGTAGGCTCTGGAAATTGTTTAACGGATCACAACGTAATATATAAATATTCATTAAAGAGAATTGCAAAATAGTTGATATCTAGTATCTAGAATTTTCGCTTAAATTAGTGAATGTTACATATGACTTATTTTAATCACTAAGGAGTAAAAATTATACATGGGAGGTACGCTAGGAAGTTATCTGATCAAGTTAACATTTTCATATAAATTTTTAATTATAATAACGATTATTCCTTCAAAACGATACACGAATGATCTCAAATACAGTACTCCAATTTTTCTCACCAATGAACTATCACTCATGAATGAGATAAAAATGACGCGTACATAATTTCATGGCGATATGCCGAATCAATCTAAAGTTATCGTGCACAAAATACATGGGAGGTATTTCAAGTTTTATATGTAAAATTTTAAGTTAGTATGTATTATACAAACAATTTTGATCTAAAAGGAATAAAAGGTTTGTATGGGAAGTACTTGAAGGAGTTCTCCAATTTTCCTCATCTTCGAAGTTATCCTCACAAATTAGATAAAAAAGACACGTGTAAAATTTTATAGCGATAGCTCAAAGCATTCTCTTGTATTGTCTTTGATATTATACACCCAATTTTAATCTAAAATAAAAGGAGTAAAAAGTTTGTATGGGAGGTATTTGAAGGAGTACTCCAATTTTCCTCATATTCGAACTTAGACTCAGAATAAAAGTGACACATGCATAATTTCATGGCGATATGTCACTGCAATCGCAAATTATCGTGCACAATATACATGGGAGGTACTCCAAGGAGTAATCCGATTAAGTTTATACTCCCACACATTCTTTCAATTATTATACAAAAAATTTTAATCTAAAAAATAAGAAACGGAGTAAAAAGTTTGTATGGAAGGTACTTGAAGTAGTACTCCAATTTTCCTTATCTTCGAACTTAACCTCACAAATCAGATAAAAGTGACACATGCAAAATTTCATAGCGATATCTCGAAGCATTCTCAAGTTATCATTCGCACAGACGGACGGACGGACTTGCTCAAATCAACTTTTTTTTCAATTATAAGCACTTCTGTGTAATTTTTTATTTTCTGAGATGTTTTCTTGTCGTTATATGAACGAAATCAAATACAATGGACCCTTGGAACTTTGTTCCCAGGGCCTAAACATATATAATGACATGGAATGTCTTCATATAGATATTGATGAGCTGTGGGATTAGTTAAGTTTAGCTGAAAACACGTAGTGAGAGTTGTACATCTAGTGCTCTCTGGTTTTTTCAACCAGTCGACAAACACGATATTAAAACAATCTTTTTAGTGTCGATAACACGCTATTACTGACATTTATTGTGATCCAACCGTCACAACAAACCGTCACAAAGCCTGATCACCGATTACGTTGTCGGCGTAAAAATATCTGCCCCAAACGACAATGTTACCTTTAATCAATCTACAATTCGAATAACGGTTATGTAATATACACATATTACGTTATCAAAGTATAAAATAATAAGACTGTAATAAATAATGTCGATTAAAAATTACAAATATGTTCCGTATATATTAGATTTATAATTTAATTTAGTTTAGAGTTCTTGCGGAACGCCTCCACAACATAAAATTTGGAACTTGGTACCTTTTCAATACGATTGTAGGTGTAACTATTACATTTTGTTCGAAAACAATTTTATCAACATTTATCATTATTACAAATTCCCAAATTTGGAGGATACGATAAATAAGATAGCACTAAAATCTGAGGCTCTAGAATATAAACAAACCTATTATGGATCCAAGCACAACGCAGCTATATGAGAATATATTACTGCTTAAAATGTTGAACAATTCCATTAACTATGAACGTCGAAGGTGCAAGTTAATAGATAATATTAATAATGCAATATATGAAGCGGTTGGACGAAGGAATGTTAATATCCATGCAAAATACAACATTAAATCGTAGTTTACAGAAGAAGTGAAGATTTTTGCAACGGAATTGAATAGAAAGAAACCTGTCAATGAATATACCTAAAATTCATCAGTATCTGCTGAAGCATGAGTTCCGCATTTCCGTTACTTCGGTGCAGAAACAGGCAGCTATCGAGATGTTACTGCAGATGTTCACTATCAAACCAACAAGGCTGCATCACCTAATGGATGCCTTCGTGATGTCATTAGAGATACAAGTTTATGGGGCTAGAAGGCATTGTACGAATTTATAAAACTTGCGTAAGATCAAGCGACCTAACGAAAGAAGGAGAAGAAGAAAAAGATAGCAGTGTATTGGTGTAATTTATAGATAGATATTGATGGAAACGCATTTTCTTAATTTCTTTAATCAAACTTTCTATAAATGACGAATAATATGCACCTGTTATTGTTTTACCTTTTTGCTAAATAGTCGATGAATATTACACCATCTGCATGACATAAAACAGAGGCCATAATCTCTCCTGACAATGTAACGAACTATACCTTAGTCTTTGGTGCGCTTCCATCCGGATTCACTTACTGCTACTCTTTTATTCTATTCTACAAAATCATTTATCAAGCTGTGATTTTGTTTTTGTTATAGATTTTTTACAGAAAAAAACTGATTTTTTACAAAACAAAATTAATGTTTAATTGGATCTTATCGGATTTTTTTTTATTTTGTGCAATCTGTTATCATATTCCTATGTAATCAATTTATTAGTAACATAAATTAATTAAAAGTAAAAAATTTTGTACAACAAATACTATTACTGCCGTGGACGGGGTAGTAGTGTAGTACCTTATTTTTATAATTTTTAATTAATTTTTAATAACCTTACTTGCGATTTCTGTATATTGACAGTAATGGTACCCAAATTTGCTAGATTATATTTTAAATTATTTTGAAAAATAGAATTCTCTAATATTGCAAAATATACATGGCAGTGTCAATGGTAAGATGCCCTTAATCAACAATCGCCATTCACTTTTTCCATTGCTAATAAAAGCAATGAAACAAAAATGACATTTTTAATTAGTTTTTACCATTTTTTTTTTTTTTTTGATCGGGGTGGTGAGTGATTAGTTAGTTAGAAAGTTAAAAAAAAACACAAACTACTATGTTGAGTTGCAGGTGTTCCCCCTGAATTGTACGCGTCGATAACACCTCTCTTTGTCTTATCTTTAGGACATTTGTAGCATCAAACATATTAGAAAATACATAATAGCTGATCGAAGTTTACTTAATCGAACTGCATAAAATTAAATTGTACAATTTATAGACTTAAATTAGCAGGTGATAATGACATGTAAATAGTATTTCATACACGCTGTTCCTGCTCCATTATTAGACGTGATCTTGAAACTTCCAAAATTGTAACTTATTTTTCCGTATTTGCAATGAATTCTATTAATTCTTTATGACAGCGAATACCATCAACATCAAATTTTCCTTATATATGTCGCCATAATATTGTTTTTTTTTTTTTATATGATGAGGAGGTATGTATACATATTAACCTTGTACCTGACCACTCTGGATAGTGCGTGGGAAATAATCACATTTTCTTCTCTTTTTTTTTTTTTGTAACTTACCAAGAATAATAAACAAACAAATCTATTTAAAAAAAAATCTGTCCATATAAAAAATATAAAATATAAGTTGATAAATTAAACGTATAAATGTGGACAGAAGTATAGGAGAGTTGTAAGGTAAGGAGCTGATAAATGAAAAAAAAAAATCAAGAAAAAGCATATAATAAATAAAATAATTCCAATCAAGTTTTTCATCAAAGGTCAAAATCATATCAGCAGCATATTAACCACTTTTTTTTTTTTGCTTCAGATGTAATTGAATTGAAGCTCTTGTATAACATTCTCTTATATATTCAAGGAACGACGGTAATAATGGTGGTAACCCAACCTAACCAAGAGATGTCAACCAGTTTTTTTTCTGTTTTTTTGGTCTTCTTCTTCATATGTATTTCCAATAAATAAAAACAAAAAAAATCAGAAATAAGTTCAAGTTTTGTATATCAACGTATAAATTACATCTTTTTCTGGTAATATTTTATTCATATGCTGGGTATGTAATACGTTTCTACACGTACATAGTTCAGGAATGTGAAATCGTATTAATCAATTGTATACTTATTTTATTAAAATGCATTCTATAGATGTAATAAGATTAAAATTGCTAATTTAGAAATTTTTTTTATAGATCAGGTCATAGTAAATGCTCGCTCGTTTATTGCAAAAAAAAAAAAAAATAAGGAGAAAAGAAAGAAAAATGCTACTACAAACAGTAATATCAATTTATTTAAATTTAATCCATTATTAATGGCAGTCTTTCTCTGCATATTGACCGTTTGATCTTTTTTAAATCGATATTCATCGATTGAAAAATTTATTATAATATAGTTAGTTATATATTCACTAAAAGAAATCATCATCATCATTATTATCAGTATCACCAATTATAAATATCATACGTATTCTGAGTATTAATTAAAGTTGAAGTTTTTATCACCCTGATATATATACGAAGTATTGTCCTGAGATTTATACTCACCGCAATAAGTATCACCCACTATGCACAATTCTATTCATAGTCGATATTATACTGGTGAAATTTATATGATTGTTAGCAAAGGTCGAGATGATATTGATAGCCTTAAATGATATGTATATATACATACTGTATATTCATTATTACAGTATAATGATATTTGTCCAGACTAAGGATTTTATCGGCTAATCGCATCTGTGTATGATAGATTCAAATCTTTTATGGAAACTAATTTGATATTTTGTCTTTTCAAGATTTGTGCTTTTTTGTGTAATTTGTTATGTTGTACACAGCACTTAGTATTCCGTGATATTGTAACTTATTCTTTTTATAACTCTGTTAATAACTGTTAATTGCCAAAATTTGAATTGTATTTATAGAACCTTTGTTGACTGTGTTCAGTAAGGCGTTTTCACACCAGTGTATGTACTACATTTGCGACACTTTGCCGATCTTGCTTTCATTCGTTCGTAAATTTTTTTCTTCTCCTACATCTTTGTCTGATGCTAATGAATCTATTTCTCTACAAGTTCATGAGTTATGTATCGTCGTCTTAAATAAATTTCATTACCTAAATTGATTTCGCAGAGATATGAACAAAGATCTGAAAAGATGTCATCTTCATCCAGTGTCTTCGCTTCACAGCATTTTTGACTTTCTGTGAGATAATTGTATTGACGATTAGTAAATTATAGGATTTATCTGAGAAATCTGATATATTTTTTGTTTAACAGTTGATGAAATGTTTGTTTCCACGTATTATTCCCTATCTGCAGTCAAAACATTTCTTTTATAGATGGTATATGTGCGTTTGTCTGCAATATTTATATAGACATTCTATATACAAACTTAATTTTTTAACAAATGAATCAGTCAACAACTATTTTTAAGATCATTACCGTTATAATAAAGTTTATAAGCAATGTGGCCAATGACATTCTGACCTCAGATCTCGGACCTCTTCCATTTGTTTTTTTTTTTTCATTGCAATCCAATTATTCCTTCTATTTCTATAAATTCAGCACTTTGTCCAGTTTATTAGTTAATGTTCCAAATACCGATGTGTAAAATTTAACATTGTGGGTTGACTTCACTTATAGACCTGGAGACTCAATTTTGGAAGTACCAACAGAATTTTTCACGAAATGAACGATTTCATAATTAAACTATCATAAATAATAAACAAATATTTTTTATGAACAAATTTGCTCTTATTTCTTCTATTTTGCTTTTGTTTTACTGCTGGCGGTCACCTGGCTCAAGTCGCTGGTAATTAATATGCAAATTTTGTTCACAGTGAACAATCTTATTCACAATTCTCATTTGCACAGAATCATGACTAATCATGTTGGTAACCTTAAAGTCGCCTATTTTTAATTTAACTAATTGGCAAAAATAAAATCGTAAACCATTACGTTTATAATGGTGGCACAATTGTTATATTGCGATGATTTCCATTCGATTTAAGTTGAAAATTTAATAAGAAGCGTTTCTTCTTGGTTGTTCGATAAGGCAGTGTTTTGCAATGAAGTCTCCCACAACTCCAACAATGTCTGTTTTATGATTTTCTAAAACACATTTGTTGAATATATAGTTTTATGAGCTTTGCTTTAAAAAGTTTTGTCAAGGACTTCGTTTATATTCGCATCATTCGTCGTTATGAGCCAATTAAAAGTTATCTTGTGTTTTAAACATTAAAAGGTATCCACTCCCTAAAGAATAACTTTTTAATACAAAAAACAAAAAAATGTTTGAAAATAAATCAGAAAATATTACTTTAAAAGCTACAAGATACGATACATTCATTTGCTATTCAAAAGTTGCTTTCTGATCGCCCAATTCCTTTCATAAATTTGGTGAAAAACTGGAGAAAACAGCGGAATCATTCCATACTTATACCGTAGCTTTGTGTCAATTGTATAACTCGCTCACACTTTGTATACATTTTTGTATTTTGTGATATCGGGTTTAAAAATAGTGTATTTGTTGTCTTAGCATTGTCATCATTTCTTTCAATAATATTAGTAAATTTTAATTTAGTGTTTTTGACAATTTTGCATGAAACGCGACTTAATATAAGCTACTGCTTTTCTTCAACAACACTTTCTAATATTCAATTCGATTGAAAATTTGAAGACACATATAGTGGTCCGATCAATACTTGAGTCGAGTGACTTATTTATAGCTCCAGTTGTCTCACATATATAAGACAACAAAACCACCTGTTTAAAGTCACTTTCTATAGTATACCCCAATTCTATAAAAAAACTTGAGTGACGATTAAAACCAAACATTAAATCGATAACATTATTATGTCAATTTGGATGTGAGTTGTTTCGACTTAAGCGAGACTATATTTGTCGTATATGTCAATTTAGTGGTTTTGCTACAGGCAAAGTAAACGCTTTTCAATAACTCCTGTAATTTGTTAATAAATAGTTCGGTGACTGGAAAATTAATATCAAATCAATTATAGTTTGTTATCCGGCTCTACATACATTTGAATAATTCGATATAGAGCTGGTGCATAACTGCATGCAAATAGTTACCGTGTTTGTTGGTGAGATATTTTTCACCCGGTTCACATAATATGTAAGATACTTTCTTTTAGATGTTGTTTCCGATGGGTGTGACTATATGCATCAATGTTAAAATGGGATTAACAATTAAGATGTTAGTCGATAACTCTTCATTCATTACTGAATCCATTGATTATTGAATTGTTAAATATTTACTTTCATATTAAATTATGCACCTGATCTGCGAGTCATATAACTTGTATCATTTGGAACATTTTTTTAAATATTTTTCTCTAAAATTTAATCCAATAAAAAGAAATGGTAATTTAAATTAAATCATTAAAACTTAATATCGCATTTCTTAAAATTTAATACTTTTATTTAGCTTCAATACGTGACCCCTTATAATAAATTAAGAATTGAATGGACTTTTTTTTGTTGATTTTCTGTAATTTTATTTCTATTATAAATATTTTTTTTGTATTTTTTTATTTTTAAATTATATGACAAAATGTTATTTATACCATTAATTCTTTTCAAAGAAAAAAAAATGCGACTCTATCAATTTAAAATGAGTTAAATTATTAAGTCACTGTACGAAAAAGCGCTGAAAAGAAGAAAAAAAAAGCAAACCAAAGAGGTCTTATGACATCTTGACGCAATCAAATTATGCTTTCTCAAAGTGAAAGGAATAGTGCTTTTTATATGCAGTGCCCTATAACAATATTATTATTATTATTATTTTTATAAGTAACTATTTAATAAATGATATACAAAATATAAGAAATAGTTTAAAGTTGTCAAGAACATGTCATGTCACCTTTATATGTACTTTTGTTTTTCAACTTTTAAATTTGAAATTTACTTACAATTATGTACCTGTCTTATAACAATAAGTGGCATTTACGACGACTAAATACATTAAAATGTTGTCATATTGTTATAGATCTTGTCAAGGTTGACATAAACCAAGTAAGCATATATTTAGACAAAAACATACATAAGAAACAAACATTAAATACTATAAAAATGATTGCAGAAATGCACAATATTTCACAATTATGACGGAAATTATTATTTATTAATGAAGACATCTTAAATGAAATTACACTTATTATATTATTGAATTAATTTCGTGGTCATATGCCATCATTAGTATTTAGTATATTGAACATGCAACAAAATATATCCATAGTTGAACAACAATATGCAATATTATAGAATTGTTCAGGAATTTGCCAACTATTACAAAATATATTTGTTAATAATGTCTTATGAAAAGTGGGATGCGAAAACAGGAATCGACATAAATGGAAGAACTATCTATCGTTTATTTAGATTTTATCCCACGTAACGTTTGGTAAAGTAACTTCTGTTGGAAGATTTGTCCTGAGCATAACTTTCACTGTTTCTCTGTCATCGAAAAAGAAAATTTATACTCTATATAGATTTAATTCAGGCTTATTAACCATGAATACTTATTTTCCGGATGAATATGCACAAAAACGGTTGTTCAGGATAATAAACCTGACTATCGTATTCTCAATTAAATCTTAACACTTAAAACTTAAAATTCTGATCTTGCCAGTATCAAAAATAGAAAATTTTCGATAATAATTGCACATAAATTTAACTCATAGACTCTACATGATAGGGATATTAAATGAATGTACGTACATTTAAGACAAAAGTAATCTATATAAGAAAAAGTGGCCAAACATTCACAAACACTCTGCCTCACTGCATCAATTGTTTGTGTCGTACGTTAAATTTTCTTCGCATATTCACAATTGACTAATTATTTAAATAAAATGTTTTAATGACATCAATACGTTGCTGTGGCGTTAGATACTTCATAATAAATTTGTAATCGAGGATGTTAATGGATCTTGATTTTGATACTAATGAGTGATCATACTTTATTCTAAAAGACGATGATCACACATTTCAAATATTTGGAATGTTAGTAGTCATTTCTCAAGATTTTGGTAGACATATTTGTAGTATATATGGGTTATTAAATATTTGAATCGGAAAAAA
>JANSTX010029654.1:0-31672 GCA_027564355.1 Penthetria funebris | reverse complement strand
TGTTTATTTCTTGGCGTTACATGAACGGAATCAAATACAATAGACCCTTGGAACTTCGTTCCCAGGGCCTAAAAACACATTGACATTAGCTTAAATACTGGCACTGAGTTTCGTTATAATATTGTACCAATCTCTACCTGTAAACCTGTAATCAATTCCTCGAATCCTATATTACTATAAGGAATTCATTGTTAAATTTTTCAGAAAATAAAAAGTTTTCACTTGTAGATATAGATATTTCTATAAGAGATATATATAGATATTCCCACAAAATCTGACTCAGTTGTCAATTCTTGCATTTTGAATATCGAGTTCATATTTCTTACATTCTTATTCCACCGGTGCCATTCTGAAATAATTTTTTTCTGCAAATAATCTCAATGTTGTGAGTGTAAACAGTTGCAGTCTGATTAAAGTTTAATTATAATATTATTATTATATTTGTAGTATTAACAAATAATTTGTACTACTCCACTTTATCATAGAATGTCCAATTATAACTTACAAATATCAAGACTAGTATGTACGAAGAAATGTCTGATTTGGAGACAACTATAATCATCTTGTATCGATGTTGTTAAATTGCACGTATATTTAAATCAAACATTCGAAAGAAATGATATTTAATTTACTGAAAACTTCGGGGTAATTGTAAAGACAGTCGACTAAATATACCGTGACTACGAACCATCATCATTGAGTCTACTGAAAGTGGTAGGGTCTGGATTAAAGTGAAGGCGTGGATCTGGATGCCGTTGATGTTAATTCAATTTTAAGACTTTGTCGCAAAAGTAACGACAATAAAACACACTGAAGTCATAGTTTATCAAAAATTAGATTCTTTTTTCATCCAAAAAAAAAATTATAGGCAATTCTAGCATATATACATCAGTTAGTTCTTCATATAATTTGACTAAATAACATTGAAAGCATCTGTGCCAACAATTTTAGATATTACACATTCAATTGATTCAAATAACCCTATTGATAATAATTCACACTCTACATTAAACCTTATTTAGATAATATTCTTGCATACTTTTTCGCATAGACAGTTTTTTCTTTTCATTTTCACTAGATTTTTCTTCTCACTAGATTTTATTTTTTTCACACAAAGTAAAAATAAAGAAAATTACATCTCCATTTAAAATTTCGTATCATAACTTTTCACATATAACAAAATGTTCAGACATATGCTACCCCCCAATATATATGTGTAAACGTATACATGTCCTTATGTGTATACAAAACACCCTGTGTGATGTAAGGAGATAATAATATGGCGTTGATTTACTGAATATTTTACTTTGAATACGTGTGGTTGAGGATAAGTGGAAAATAAATTGAAAAGAAAATATTTACTGCAAATTGTTACAAATTATTAGCATTAATAATTACGTTATCATTATCATCATTTGCTGAGTTTGAACGAAGGATGTAATATTCATCATCAAATCATCGCGAATTTAACACACATGATTTTATGGGGCTTTAAGACTTAAGATAAAGCGGCAGTGATTAGCTTTTAAATAATTTAGAACACAATAAAATAAAGCTTATGAATCCATATTGCGATATACGTCAACTTTTAATAAATTTAAAGCACAACTTTAGAATAATTGTGTTGGTTCATGTACCCTCATAATTATCAAATCTTCGCATATTTTATCTGTGTTTGGATTTTTTACCAAGAGTTATGTGAGATTTCTGGTGCAGCCATACACAATCTGACATCGGTTTCCAGTCAACAATACTATGTTTTACATTAACACTTTACAATTAAATCGACTCTACTATAAAATTTTTCACCAGAGGATATCATTCTTTCTCCGTTTTTTGCTCTATCAAATCTCGTTTTCAATTCAATAATATCGAGTTTGTATCTCTTTAATTATTGATCCACCACATTCCACAATCCAAATCTTATCAAACTGCCTAGGTTGGTGTTAATTTGCTAATTCGCCATTGCAATTTTAGCCGTGTATTACAAGCGTGTAACTACAAAATTTTCAACTTTGTAATGAATTTGTTGAGGAAGTAGTCAACCCAAAAGAAACGTCATGATGATGATGTTAATTTTCTATTGTTGCTCTTAAACAAATCCTTTTAAAAAGATCTATTCCCTCTAGGCAAATAGAATCCATAATTGATATATAATCCCCTATTCAATATTATATTTAATTTTGTATCTAAATTACGTATTTTATATTATATTTAATTAATTACTGACAATTTATGTCAATTAATATATCCGAATAGATAAATGTGATGGGACTTATGCTATAAGAGGTTTATTATAATTACACAAAAAGTGGAGTATGTTACAATCAACTTGTCAATATTCCATAGAAAGTATTTAAGATCAATTTTATGTACAAATTTCAGAGTTTATTGCTCCGAATTTACTACAATTACAGTTATTAAAATAGGATATGATATGATATCTGATATCTTTACCCACAAAAGGATGGTTTATACGAGTACATTAAAATAATATTGTTTAAGATAAATTTAAATTAATTTTAAGTATGAGATAAATTTGGCTGTATTAACGTTGATAGAAAACTTTTGAAGTTTGACGTATAACTTGTTATGAAATTCAATATATTTTATTTTAGTTTCTCTAAAGTAATTCAATAATTTATTTTATTAGTTAAATTATGCCAAAGTTTTACTATTTAATGTTTCAACAAATTTTATTTCACAATCAAATTACAAGTTGTTATGAATTTGTTTAAAAAAAACATCATAGATATTATGGAAGCTGCTGCTCTAAGCTTTACACATAATCAGAGGTGTTAAAAGATTTTGCTGCAACTATAAAAATGTAGCTATATTGTCAAATCAAATTGAGTATTGTCATAAAATTCCTGAAGTTGTAATATTTTCAACCTGCTCAAAGATTCTTCATGAAATTTATTCAAGATTAGATAGTCTAATGTTGCTTTAAATATGGCAATTAATGAAAAGGTAGACATAATTGAAATTGCTATGGTTGGTACTTAGTTCCAAGAAAGGGAAACCACAAAATCTCTTCTATCACAATACACGTGAAAAAAGAAGTGCGCAACATAAACGTGCCTCGATATTTAATCGTGCGACCAAACGTAAATTTAACATAATGCGAGTGTGACAACCGAGCTAGTCGTGTATTAATTGGAAATACCCGAATATTGGGCATAATACTAGCAATCTCAGCAGAACAATTGCCATGATAATATCTATAGAAAAGTGAAAACGCCCCCTCATTGCACCTACGCTGAAGAGAATCTATGTGATCGGTGATTTGTTCATCACCTATAATTCAAAAGGCTCGCCTCTGAATTCTGTTGAGAAAAGAAAGGGTGGTCACCGGACCCCCCCGATTTAGAGCCCTTTTAAGGAATTGGCTGGACGTTTGCCATCTTCCATGCGGATGGAAAATGACCATATTAAAGGGAAGCCATATATATTATATATGTAGCGAAGCTGTAGAGAGAGAGAAGACGCACATTTACGCAGAACTTTGGCCGTAATACCATCAGGACCAGGTGCCTTGTTAGTATCTAGATTTTTTAGAATTCTGTGAATAACCCTCAATTGAATTTGAATGGCCTTCATATTTGAAACAACCCTAGGAATCGATGGAGGAATCTTATTGAAACCAAATTATTCGCGAACATGGCTGCCAGTATATTAGCCTTGCATTTAGAACTTGTAATAGGGTTTCCATTGGAATTCACTAACATGGGAATGGAGGATTTTATGAAATTGCTGCTTACAGCACCAATGAAAGACCAAGAATTCTCTATTTAAGTTGACAATCGAATTTATATTTAGCCTGCGCGATGACATTATTGCACGCGTCACGAGCGCGAACATAATGTTTGACGAAGAGCAAGGTTGTCTTTATATAATGAGTATGCCTCTTTTTTTTTGAGAACAGCATCCATGCACTTTGTATCGAACCAAGAATTTGGGCTTTTCTTGACTGATTTTACCGAGCTTGGAATGTATGTTTCCATTCCAAGAAAAGATATAGAATGAAAAACTTCAACGGCACGATCGAGATCATCAACGAGCAGTAATTCTTCCCATCTGATACCAATATAAAAAAATTGTAAACCCTCCCAGTTTGCCCTATTGTAATGCCACATCTTTCTTTTAGGTATACAAGTAGATGGCCATAACAGTGAGGTATGCGGAAAAAAAGACGTGATAATACAATGATCGGAGTTGCCGATAGGTGCCTCAACCCGAATAGAGTATTTATCCCGATGAGAGGTTAGAAATAAGTCATGTACATATGGACTATGACCCGCTATATCAGGAATTCGCGTCGAACTGACAACCAGTTGTTCAAGAAGATTAATTTCCGCGAAATGGTTAGCGTAAAGACCGGGGTTGTCGGTAACGCCAGAATGCACAAGCCAAACGTTATGAACATTGAAATCGTCAGCCACGATTATGTCAGCATCCGATGATGAGGCGTAAATATCCCCAATTGTGTCAGAAAGCCCCTCAAAGATTTTAAGCGACACGGAATCACTTAAATTGGGACTCCTGTATTTTAAACAGAAATATATTATATGACTCTCCAAATGAATTTTAATCCACATAATATTAAATTTAGGAATATTTGCCCGCTCTAAAACAGGTTGTCTCTGAAAACATACATCATTTCGTACGTAAATCACATTTCCACGATGACCAACAAAGATAGTGAGTAACGCGTAATCGGGACAATGAAATCGTTCATCATCACCATTGTAAGAATGTGATTTCTATAACTTTGTAAATGCGCATATATCGAGAAAAGATTTTTCTTTAAATCTCGTATATTGCAGAACTGAATCAAGAATTTATTCGTAGCCTCCAATGGCGAGACATTAAACTGAGTGATTCTCCTACTAGTACGAAAGTACAAGTCTATCATTTCCATTAAGCATCTGTAGGAAGTACTTGTTAATTTGTATCGTGTGGGCCGAGGAGTTGTCAACTTAATTGATTTTCATGCTGATGGATAAGCTGCATAAATGTTGAAGGTATTTTCATATAAAAACCACGTCTTTATTATGCTTTTATTGTGCTTAGGAGAAAAGACGAAAAAGATGAGCAAAAAAGGATTTAGGCAAACTTTCATGAAAAGTTTGCCTAAATCCTTTCGAAAGCTTCATGAAAAGGTCAAAATTTAATGAAAAAAATTTCTAGTCTTTTGGTCTGATTAACTGAAACACTTCTTTAAACTATGAATAATTTCTATTTCAATTTTCTTATTGCAATTTACTATAAAATATTAATTTAAATTAAATTCTTCTTTTCTTTGAACTGCTTTTCATCCATGACTCACACATCATCCCCCATATAAATAAATATAATTTTAAAATTTATTTATTCATTTTCACGTTGAATTCATTTCAATTCATGAAATGTAAAATTATGTTAAACCAAATGGATATTTCTCATGAATAATAAATATGAAATGATGAATATTAAATTTTATAAGCTAAAGGTTTATGATTTAATTTAAATATATATATATATGTATATATATATATATATATATAAAATAAAAAAAGGACAAACAAACAAGGAAAATGTATTTTCTTATTTTTATTTAGTGTAGGGATAAAATAAATTGCAGTCATTTAGTTGATTAATTTATTTATTTTAATTTTCGCGAAAGAAAAATTTGCATTGCATTGCTAAATTGGTAGGAAGGAAGATATTGAAACACTTGACTTTCGTGGTTTGGTTCGCATAATTAACTTTGGTCATTTAAATACTACACGCTTACCAATAAAACATCCTCATTGAACATAAAACACATTTATTTTCTTAATGAGGTTAATGATTAAATAATTATATATTAACAATTTCTAGACTAATATTTTTTTTTTTTTTTTGATTGATGATTTTGCAGTCTTTTATTGGTGAAGTTGATGTGGATCGCCTTGGTTTCGTTTAGCTTTAGACGCCAACTATTCTTCCAACTTTCACTTTGTTCACAGGATCTTTGTAGTTTAGCCGTTGCAGTATCATCTGCAAACGTAGCAAACGTAGATATGCAGTATTATCTGCAAACGTAGCATTAATTCCATTGTCATTTGTTGTAGGTCAGCGGTGTATAGTAGATATAAAACCGGCTCCAGAGCACTGCCCTGCGGTTCACCGGCTCGAATTTATTTGAGGTATGAAAATTAACCTTCGTGCCTTACTCGAAATAATCGTTTTGAGAAGTAGGAGTCCAAAAATTTTACTAGTTGCAACGATAGTATTTTATTTAATTTGCATATCAGTCCTACGTTGCCATACTTTATCGAAGGCTTCAGCGACATCCAGAAATATCGCCGAACATATTGCTTCACCTTCAAGTGCCCTTTCAATACTGTGAATTAGCCGATAAACTAAAGTTTGTCATTCTGATAGCTGAGTTGAATAGTCGTAGAAGCATTTGTAGACCCCTAATGGGTAAGTTTTTTATGACTTGTCTAGTAATAAGGTCGTATCCCGACGATTTCTTAACATTTAGGTTATATTAAATCTCTTTTTTTTCAGCTCCTGTAACGTGACCCTTTTAATTGGTTTTCTGTCCAAGTTGATGTGTTCTGTTTCAGTTGAATCTGGGCTGGAATTCTCGTTGGGTTTGAATGTGTCTTCAAGGTGTTCAGCGAAAGCATCTGTCTTTTGTTGGTCATCTTTGGCCATTCATTGTTATTCAATAAGATCGGAGGAATAGAGATGATTTTTTTAGTAAATTTTTTGATTGTTTTCCAGAGGGGATAGTTGGTTTTCAGCCTTCAGGCCTTTTATGAATTTTTTAGTTGAATTTTCTTTACATTCTTTAGTTAATCTTTTGATCTGTTGAGCCATTCTGTTTGGCTCTGTTTTTAAAATTGGATTTCGTAATTTTTGCCATTGTCTTCTGATTTTTCTTTTTTGTCATACCTTTTGTTTTATGGGTTAAAGTTTTAGTATTATTCCAAACCGTGTTTTGCAATAGTTTTGTAAAGTTAGATGTTGCTTAATACAATATATGTCGAGAGGAGATATCGATATTTAGATCTATTTCTTCATATAGTTAATATTTAAAAATGCCCCAGTTCGTTGTTTTATTGTGGAGTGTGAGGTTTCTTTGTCTTTTGATCACTCTTTCACTAAGAGTTAGTATAGTTGCTGAGCGGTCCGAGTCTAGATCATAATTGTCTTCAATATCAATAAAATTTATTGCTATTTTACGGGAAATGTAGAAGTCTAGGACATCAGGTATTTTGTTTATATCTGTTGGTCAATATGTTGATCTTCCCGTCGAATGTATATTACAGCCATATTGTATGACTGAAGTTTATTAACCTTGGTGTTTGTTAGTCTTGATCCCCATGAGGCATATTTGGTATTAAAATCACCTCCAACTAAGAATTTTTCTCTTAGATGATGCAGAATTGTATCATAGCTATTTTTTTGAGGTTGTATTTGGGTTGTATATATAGTTATTCCATTCTGAAGTTATATTTAATTAAGGAGATGTTAAGCACCATAAGTTGAACTTGGTCGAGTTGTAAATTAATCTCTTATAACGGAAGACAGTAGAGCTATTTAAACATTATCTGCTTCGGTTAAATTAGCTAGAAGACATTCAAAAGCTTATCCAAATAATATTGAAGTGTAAAGTTAAAGTATTCAAATGTTATTTTGGTTATTAATCTTGGACGATTTGAAGTAATTAATACATTGGGTATACTTATTTGATAATATGTTATAAAAAAAAAACACACTTTATAGTTGGTACTGATATGTATCCAATGTATGAGAAGTATAAAGGCGAGAATAATCGCCATTAGGTTAAAGTGACTATGCCTAATAACAAAATAGTATGATTATTGTCATTTTCCACATATAATAAAGTTAAGAGTTATTATCATCCATGTGACTTGAACTTCCAGAAAACATTTTTCCTTAACGTTATTCACATAAATTGTTGTCATTGATGTTAGTTTAATCGATTTTCTAGTATACACCTTTGATATTTCATTTATTATCACAATAAAGTTGATAAGAAAATTGATAATTCTATAATAAAAAAAACTTGATAAACATAAAAAAATGCTACTTTTAATCCACCATAATTTTTATTTGAACATGAATTAAAGTAATTTTGATTAGTATAACAATTACATACGATTAATACTATAAAAAAATAGTACACAAATTTAAGTAAATCAAATTAAAATAATGGCTTTAAAATGGGGTATTGCATCGGCTGCAAGAATTTCACATGATTTTGTCACCGCATTAAGCACCCTGTCCAGAACCGATCATCAAGTAATTGCAATTGCAGCCAGATCAATGAAGAGTGCCAATGAATTTGCTAAATTACATGCAATACCAAATGCATATGAAGGCTATGAATGTTTGGCTAAAGATCCAAATGTTGAAGTTGTCTACATTGGTGTCTTAAATCCACAACATTTTGAGGTGGCACTTTTAATGTTAAAAAATGGCAAACATGTTCTATGTGAAAAACCATTGTGTATGAATGAAAAACAATCGAGAAAATTAATTGAATTGGCACGAGAAAGTAATTTATTTCTAATGGAAGCAATTTGGTCAAGATTTTTTCCAAGTTATAAATATGTGAAGCAGCAAATTGATTCCGGTGTACTCGGTGAAATTACCGAAGTTAAATCGACCTTTGGTTATGATCATTCAAATAATGACAGGCTAATGTAATAATTTTTTATTTTTTTTTTTTTTCAAATTTTTATATAAAATGGTTTTTTTCTCATTAAAATCAAGGAAGAAGAATTTAGGCGGTGGTACGGTACTTGATCTTGGTGTCTATACAATTCAGGCATGTCAATGGGCTATTAGACAAGCACCAATTTCAATAAAAGCACAGGGCACATTAAATGATGACGAAGTTGATATAAAAATGGAAGCTATTCTTAATTATAAAAATGGTGTGAAGGCAACAATTTCAACAAGTTCTTTAGGCTTCTTGGAAAATATTACAAAAATTATTGGCACCAAAGGTCAAATTATTGTAAGATTTATTGTTTTAAAATATGTTTTGTTCAAAGTTTTTTATATTTAAAAAAAAAAAATGACATTGTTCAGATAAATCAATTTTGGTCTTCAACATCAATAATCGATGTTGATGGAAAGGAAAAAACTTGGACATTACCAAAGGCAAAATTAGAATATAATTACCCAAATGGTAGTGGACTTGGCTATGAAGCAGAAGAAGTAAGACATTGTATACGTGCTGGACTCATTGAAAGTGTATTTGTATCACATGAGGAGAGTTTATTAATTGCCAAAATTCAAGATGAGATACGACGTCAAATTGGTGTACGGTATGATGCTGATGATAATGAATATTAATATATTTTATTGCAAAAGGCTGATTTAAAGAATTTAACAATTTTGTTTATTTAAAATGTTATAAAAATTTTAATACAATTACATATTATATGGGAGTTTTAATTTTTATTTATTTGTGGAATTGTGTTACTGATGAGTACTATTAGTTCGAAATCAGAGCTTTAATATATATATATATAAATGATTAACATAATATGCAGAATGATAGACTCCCAGTATCTTATCTAATCAAGACGACAAACAAAATATGAAGTTTAGGCTCATGTATATTACATTTTGACAGTAAACATTAATCATTAGAAGTTAGTGTAGTGATTTTATGGAAGTAAAAATGTTCATCGAAACTGAGTGCCGTTTTCTTCTTTCTCATTGCCAAACGTGTTTTGATAGTGTCTTATTTTATTTAAAAAATTTAGTGATTATTTAACCAATATTCTGAGAATTCTTTCAATATTGACCATGCTGTACAGGCATTTGATCGTGGTGATGTTTGGATCTGTATATTGTTTTATTGATATTTCCACTAGTCTTACTGCAAATTAATCTTTTTCAAATTCAAATATATCAAATCGTATATTATGTGATTATTCTCAAATGTCGTCAAATTTTTTTTCTTAATTAAAACTAATTAGTCAAAATTCGTTACGACAGTGGTGTTCCACGCTTTTACTAATCATGCACCTGTACACAATATATATATATATATATTGTCTATTTATTCGTCTATTTCTTAGTCAAAGTGTGATTTTGTTATTTTATCCCTGAGATATGATTCAAAATCAAGAGAAATCCAAGGTTATTGGCCGTCATATCAAAGATTTACAGTATAGGAATGGTATTAGCATATTCATACAGATTTAAGGTATTACGGTTTCAGAGAGGCTCTGTCAATCTTTCCATATTTTCAGTAACGAATACTTTATCTATAACCGTTTCCGAGATATTTGCATTGATTTGCAATGATTGCAGAATTTCGAATTTCTCATCTGAAATGTACGGCAAATTCACTAGATTCTTTAAATACTCCTATATACAATTTATTCCATATAGTAATAATCATATATCTATAGATTGAAATTTACCACAGTCAAGGCGTGTGTAACGAAACACTTCTGTCGACATTGCTTCCTGTGTATATATTTATATTGTTCCGGTTCGTTAGATTTATTTTCACATGTCTATACATGAGTGTCTTATTATTGTTAGATTCTGGGTTCATTTTTTTTTTTTTTTTTAGCTTTTATTTATTGGAGTTGGAGGCAATTGAATATTTAGTATAAGGTATATATGTAACTAGTAAAATTCTATGTACTTATCCTATATAATCTCATGTGTACGTGAAATACCTATATAGGTACATGTATATGGTATACCTTCATTTACTCGTAACATACATAAAGTACTAGTAAATATAGATTGAATTGCTTTAGTAATTTCAATAAATTCTTATGTACTATTGAAACGTGTTCTGATTTTGATTATCTGAAGAAAAATATAAGGGAAACATGACAATTGTATGATTTGAATCATATGTTTCATGCCTGTTTGGCGTGTCATGAATTATCAAAAGTTTTATATTACTTTTATTTCTTTGAAAATATAATATTTTATGGTGGTTCCTCAAGATTACTAAACTCATCTTTACCACAACGTGGTATCACCGAGAATTCGAATCTATTGCTGGGAGAAAATATAGTGTCAAAGTCAGGTCTATACTGGTTGAAAATACGTTTAAGTGATAAACTTATATTCTATATATAATAATAAGACGATAACTTTGATAAGATTTGCGATTATATAAGCGAAAATAGCTAATGTTGAAAACGAATGTCATGTTGATTAACTAATGCATTGCAATTACTAATAAAATATTATTTGATAAAAGAAATTGTAATTTTGATCGATAAGAAACACAAAAAAAAACGCATCATTTGAATAGTGTGAATATTTATATCCATTAGTAATCTTATCAAAATTATTTTGTAAATACTCGTAAAATATGTGGTATAAAGAATGATGTCAGTGGTTTATGGTAGCTGACACAAATTTTCAGGAATTAATAATAACAAATTTTACAAAGCTGGAAAATATATGGAGTGGAGACAAATATCGGGTCACAAAGTTAGTTATTTGTCACAGAATATACGGGATCTGGGCCAGATTTATTAATATTTTATAACTTCATTCAATACCTAAATGGAAGATCTGTGGAGACAATTTTATTAACCACATCTTAAATAATAATAATCATAAAACTTTATTGTATTGCAATTTTGAATATTCATCACGATCATCTTAATGCTACAACTTTATACTGCTTCCTATATATATATATAATATCAAATTCCATCCAAAAAACTATATTAGTTTCTAATATACGTACAGGTATTCTAGTTGATTGATTAAATATGAGAATACTTCGAATGAATGGTACGAATTTGTGTTGCAGAGATATTAACGCGCCAAGTCCATGATAACAAGCCACTAATAGATGATTCGTGATATAATAGCAGAGAAGTAACTAATTCAACTTCAAATTCTGGATACTACCTCTTTCTAATTAGTTCAATTATAGATGCAGTTGCCCACATTACCCATTAAATTGTAAAATTAATTTTAATTTGCATACTTACATTCACATTATACAATTATTGTATTGAATTGTGTATTACAATTAAATTAAAGAAATTGGTTGAGGTTCTTAATACTCAATATATAAGTATGCATGTGGGATTATAGGCAAGTACATATAAACTTTAATTTAATCTCAAGATAATTAAATTTCCATTTATGTGTGAATTTGAATATTAACATTTTCCATAAATTTTCCAATAATCTTTTAATTAAAGCATTTTGCATAATATGCACATGTATAGTCATACTATTTATTTTGGATAATATTATAGTAAATATCGCCTTAATTGACTGCATATGACCAAAACTTGTAAAGTATTTTGTGCAGATATTGACAGATATTGCTTTTAATGGCAATCTTACCAAATTATTAAAATCTTTAGATGATCAACGACAAGTTTGGTAGTATATTAAAAACTGACGTGGTATATCGGTTGACATTTGATGACACAATATAATACTTTTAAACGCGCCATACTGACGTAATGGCGATTGTTGATTGTGAATTAATTACTTCTGTTGACCTATCTTATAGCTTTATCTATGGAACATGTCGTAGAATAGTTAATTTAATTTATTTGTACATTTCTCTACAATGTCCGTTATATCTGGAGCTTATTTATATTAATACTGTTTATAATATATAAGCCCTTAACATAATTTACTATGCAAATTTAAATTCGTTAGATCCTAAAGTTAAGAAAATTTCATTGTAATTTCTGGAGGTAATTAAAATTAATTACATCTTATGTCTCTGGTATGGGAATTACACTATTCCTTAAATAATTAGTTTATCATTTAGTGATTAATTATAATGGTCTTTGTTACATGCATGAAATTCAATCTTTGGCACTTTATCAGTATAAAAGTAATTGAATAGGTAAATACTGCTTGGATATATTACATAACAAATTTTAATGTTTTTATGGTCAAGAGTATTGCAGTTAATATATGGATATAAATTATTTGCTCTGGATGATGGAGATGATGATATGATGATGATGATGATGAAGACATTATGAACAATTAAAACCCGTAATGAAATATTAATTATAAGTTGTAAATTAATATGGTCTAGATTAATAAATTAAATTCCTTATTAAATAGGCCAACGTATACGTTTAAGACCTCGACCACATGACATAATTACCTTTATATGTGCTTCCAGTTTAGGTCAGGTATATCTCTAGCGACTATTCTATTCAACAACTCATGTCATCATATTGTCCGGAACCTTGACGTATTTGAAAAATTAAACCATTCATTTGAATCAAATTGAAAAAAATCCTTTATTATGCTAACAGGCATCTAAACATTTTCATTTCAGTAGTGGATAATTTCTGGGTGACACTTTCTGATTATAAAAATCTCGAAAATCCATCTTTATTTGATTCTGTCGCACTTTATTGAAATGTTGAATATTATAATCAATTTTACCGCTTGTTAAGTGAACCATTGTCCAATATCATCGTGTTTTGCCTTCCGATGAGTTTCCGTTAAATGTCTTCGATTTTAGTGTAAATGTTGGTGTATGTTCCTATATTTGTGAATTTGTATAAGGGATTCTCCAGAAAATCTTTTTTTAATTTAAAATGCAAATATTTCGGAAACGGTTAAAGATAGAGTTTTCGTGTCTGAGAATGAAATGTGTAGGAAATCGTTGCGCATCTTTGGCAATTGAAAGCAATGTTAAAATCTTAGTAATAGCATGAGATTGTTTACATTTACAGACTAATTGTTGTTGCAGAATATCTGGCGTATGTGTACAAAATGCAGAAGCTATTAGTACGTATATTACCGTTTACACAATGTCCCTATCTCTAACCATTTACGAGATATTTCCATTTTAAATTAAAAAAAAAAATCTGAAGATTATGAATTCCTGATACAAATCACAAACAAAGGAAATGTAACCCAACATCTTTTATCAAATACAAAAATGGAAATATCTCGAAAACGGTTAGTGGTGGAGTATGGCAATATATTTGAACATCATCCGTAAATAGATGCCATTGGCAGCCACTAAATACTGAGGACAAATCTGTAATAATAAATATAATTAATAAAAAGTTAGTGTGAACCCAAA
Organism: Penthetria funebris; assembly: GCA_027564355.1. Lineage (NCBI taxonomy): Eukaryota > Metazoa > Arthropoda > Insecta > Diptera > Pleciidae > Penthetria > Penthetria funebris. Next base: position 17,589 of record JANSTX010029654.1, on the reverse strand, counting down.
ACCGATCCCTCAAATAAATCACAGTTTCAATTTTTAATTTTTATTTTAATGCTGAAGTCTTAAGATTCAACATATGGGCCATATAAACCTTTATACAAAATCCCGAAACGTTGAAAACGTGAAAACCATTTTTATTATATAAATATAAAATATAATTAATAAAAAAAAAAACACATTCAAAATTATTTAATCTTCATCGGCATCAAATCTAACACCAATTTGTCTGCGAATTGCATCTTCAATACGTGCAATTATCAAGCTTTCGCAATGAGTAACCATTTCATTTTCAATATTTCCAGCACGTATACTTTCACGTATAGCTTTAACTTCATATGTAAAACCACCACCATTTGCATAATTACATTTATATTTTCCTTCTGGATAAGTCCAATTTTTAGTTTCTCCATTAGCATCTATAATTGAATCACAACTCCAGAAATTATTCAGCTGTAAAATGTGAATATGATGAATGGTAATTTCATTTAAGCGTCATTACAATAAATATATGTCATAAATACTTACTGTTATGAATCCTTTTGATCCCTTTATAATCGCCTGATTTTTATAATCATCAACAAAGCTTATTTTAAACCTTCCTATACCACCATTTTTATATTTTAAAATTGCAGTAACTTTCATATCAGCACCATCATCATTTAATTCACCGGTCGATTCAATAGAATTTGGTTCTTCATTGAAAATAAATTGACACATTTGAATTGCAAAGATACCAAGATCCATTAGAACACCACCACCTAATTCTCTTTTCCTGAAAATATTCAGTTAATTTAGAACAATTGCTAGAAATAAAAACCATTTATAACAATTTTTATGTACATTACTCTTTCATAGTCTTTTGGCAATAAGACACCAAATTCAACATAAACTTCATTAATGTTGCCAAGAATTCCAGATGAAATTTGTTGTTTAACATACTGATAGCTGGGCAAAAATCTAGACCATATACCTTCCATTATGAATAGGTTTTTCTCTTTGGCCAAATCGAATAATGTTTTTGCTTGTTTTTCATTCAGACAAAATGCTGTTTCACACAGAACATTTTTACCATTTTGTAACATTAACAGTGATACATCATAATGATAACGATTGATGACACCAACATAAACAATTTCAATATTTGGATCCTTTGCCAATATTTCATAACCCTCATATGCATTTGGTATTTCATGTAATTTAGCAAATTCTTGTGATTTACAAAGATTTCTCGATGCTACCGCAATAATTTGTTGTTCTGATTTTGGTGCTGTATTTAAACCAGTTACAAAATCATGTGCAATATTACCGGTTCCTGTTATACCCCATTTTAGTGGCATTCTGATTATGCTGAAAGAAATAATATTTTTAAAAAAATGCAATATAAGCTGCATTGATGACAGGAGATCGTCTATATGTTTAACTACTACTGTAGGTAAACTGGTTATAATAAAAAGGTTATCGAAATATTATTAAACAGAACCCTACTTAGGCAGATGCAAAGTATCGGAAAACGTAAAAATAAAAAGTGTGTTATGTGTGAATCTATTCAAAAAGTATCGATAGTTTTAAAAATAGGCAACTTTAGACACTATTTAGCAGAAAATTTCAATTGTCAGAAAACTAAAAACTGAATTTAAATCCTATTCCCAACTAGACTTGCAAAACGAAACATTAAATCTAGATATTTGTAGCAACTTTAAACAAATATTTCTGTTTAAAAGTAACTTGAGAATTTCTGATAATCAAATGCGTAATATTTGTACTTAATTGCTCGAACCTAAAACAAATAAATATACAATACATTAACCTATTTCAATGAAACGTTCAATAAAATGGTGATAATTTTTTAATAATCTAAAGAGAATACACTTTGATAGAATGTTAATCACTGTATATAAATTAATATTATGTAGAACTATTGTATTAATCAAAAAAGTCTGTTTTACTATTTACTATGATATTTATGATAAATATTTTAAAATCGTTTCTTATATTCGAGCACCAAATTGTTGAATGAAATAAGTAACACTACACACTAAAAATTATAATCAATTGAACTTCATAATAAAAATCAGTAATAGATTTCACCTATTACATGTTGTCCTATATACACTTTCTAAAAATTGAATCCCATATTATAATCGAGTGGAAAGGGGGATTGATTACAAAATTGTAGGAAACGTAAGGGATTGCCATCATGCTGAATACTAGAAAAATCATACCCGTGACAGTGCAGGAAAAATCTGTACAGTTTTTTCAATCGGGTATTCGAAAGAAACACGACATTTTTCTTCTATCGCGAACTGAGATTGGAACTACCATTATTTGGTTTTTAATTAATAACTTGTGATGATGCTAGACCAGATGAGAGTTTTTAAAAACGGTAGTCTGATGTGCTAATTTTCAAAATGTCTGAAAACAACTGTTTATCGGTATTATCGTATGGCTGTAAGAGTGAGAATTTGCATTGACTTGTTAAAGATCGTGTATATTGCTCGTTATCAGTCTATGCTCCCCTTGATACTCCCGCGATTGAAATACTCATAATAGTGTCGCTGTATTAAAAAAAAAAAAACCACTATCGCTAGTTGCGAGTTTTGTAACAAACACAAGTCCATCATTGGATTCAACTTCTGTTAATTTAATAAATTAAGTGTATATTCGACACTACATACTCATATCATACAACAAACTATTTGAATAAATTCAATAAATGAAGTTGCGATGTTAGTTTGTTGTATGTAGGAATTTAAATTTAAATAAATTTTATCTCCATATACTCGTAATATGAGTGAGTATACACAAAAACTGAAATTCGAATTGAAGTACAACATAAAAAAAGATGATTAACTTGTTTTTTTCTACTAGTAAAAAAATTATAAAATAAATCTCATCACATATGACTCAGTAATTAAGTAAAAATAGATAATTTTTTTATGCACATTATGAAGATAACTACTTTTACAGTATATGAGTTGCATAAAATAGTTGATTTATCACATAAAAAATATGATGGCCAACACAAATGGTTAGTATAATTTTCTCAATACAAATAAGAGGTTAATCTACTATTATATTGTTCTGGTTTGTTGTGATCAAATCAGATTTCAGGTGAAAATCATCCGAAGGAAAATCTAGTGTTGAGTAAGTACCTCGTCAAAAAAATTAGGCATACATTTATTTTTATCGTTGCAAAATATTTATATTTACAATCTACAAATTCCATAAAATGTAAAATAAAATATATTCATTCTATCATTCATCGTCTGCCAAAAATCTAACACCAATTTGTCTTCGTATTTCATCTTCAATTCGAGCAATTATCAAACTTTCATTATGTGAAACATTTTCATTTTGAATCTGACCAGAACGAATACTGCGGCGAACATCTTTAACTTCATAACTAAATCCACCAGCATTTGGATAATTATATTGTAATTTTCCTTGAGGAATTGGAAATAGTTTTGATTCACCATTAACATCGACAATGGAATCACAACACCAAAAATTATTCATCTAAAAATAATTTATTCAATTAATCGCCTAAAATATTTTATAATTTACAAAAAAAAAAAAAAAAAGTTATCACTAACCGTAATTGTTCCTTTTGATCCTTTTATTATAGCCGAATTTTCATATTCATCTAAAACACTAGTTTTAAATTTAGCAAAAGAACCATTTTTATATTTTAATTTTGCATCAATTTTCATATCAACACCATCAGCATTTAATTCAGCCGTAGCTTCAATCGAAATTGGTTCATCTTGAAAGACAAATTGACACAATTGAATTGCATAAATACCGATGTCTAACAGGCTGCCACCACCTAAATCACGTTTCCTAAAAATGATGACATTTTAAATAGTTTTTTTCTTTTTTATTCAATAATGTTGAGAAATTTTATTACATAATTTTTTCACAATCAATTGGAAAATGTTGAAAACCAAATTGAACGTAAACATCTTGAATGTCACCAAGAATACCAGATGAAATTTGTTGCTTAACATACTGATAGCTGGGTAAAAATCTAGACCATATGCCCTCCATAATAAAGAGTTTCTTCTCTGTGGCCAGATCAAATAATTTCTTAGCTTGTTTTTCATTTAAACAAAACGCTGTCTCACACAGGACATTTTTACCATTTTGTAACATTAACAGTGTTACATCATAATGATAACGATTGATGACACCAACATAAACAATTTCAATATTTGGATCTTTTGCCAATATTTCATAACCTTCATATGCATTTGGTATTTCATGTAATTTTGCAAATTCTTGGGCGCTAGCTAAATTTCTTGCTGCAACAGCAACTAATTGTTGTTCGCTTTTTGGTGAAATACTCAGTCCAGTCACGAAATCATGTGAAATTTTTCCACTTCCGATTATACCCCATTTTAATGGCATTTTTAAATTATTTACTTTACCCCTAGAAATAAATTGAGAATTGCAATCAATGTCTTTTGTATTGTACAACGATTGTATTTGCTGGACTGAAAGTAAACAAATCTAAAGTATCAGTAAGATTATCAGTTTTAAATTTTTCGAATTTCGAGATTGATTTTTTGAGTAGTATGAAAAATGAATGTATTAACATAAATTTTTTTTTTTTTATATCAAAGATATTCCTTTATCATCGTCAAATATCGACTTCATCTAATTACATCAACAATGAAAATTGTACAAATTCAAGAAGTCAACAGAAAATGTGATGACTTATATTTAATTCATTACTGTGGCAATCACAGAAATGTTTTCATTACTTGGTATAACAATACGTCATAGACTTCGTCAATTACAGCAGATGCTGTGAAAAACTGCTACAATTTTTTATTAATTGTCAGGAAATATAGCCCAGAATTATTAAACGGCTGTGCTGATTGTAAATTTATAGTTTTTGGTACGACATTGTTGACGTTGTTTCAAGAAAATTAATTTTAAATAACTTATAATTTGAATTAAAATCCATTCAGTATTGGAACCAGTTTCTAATTCTAAGATTTGGTCCATTTAAAATAGACATATTTTCAAATTTATAGACGAGCAGCGAGTATACTCATTAAATATACAACATTTGGAAAAAAATTAATTTAAACACCAAACACCGTACACTTTTAGTCCTTATCAACAGTATGTACAATTTTTTATTATTGCCACAGGTGAAAAATGTAGAACCTTTAAAAATGTTTTCCTCCTGCAAACAACATTTTTAATATATTTAAATTTTTAAGCAAATATACAAGTACTTCGAGTAATCTTTTTAGATTAAATATACACTCCATCTGTACACCGCACACCCTCGAAAATAATTTAAAAAGTAAAAATCCGTTTTTCATATTGTCATCACGAATTAAATCTTCCATTCATGTTAAAAGGAAAAAAAATCCTGTTCCACATTGACAGTGAACATTAATCTTTCCATCAGCCCTGTGAGTTGGAATTTGGAATTTGTAAAAGAAAAATATATAATCCATAATGTCATGTACACACATGTATTTATATATACGAGTATATCTTATATGGAAAATTGTAGGCAAACACATGTATGTTTGATAAGCGTAGGAAGTTGATTGTTTGTGGCAATCATCAGCATATATTCTTATAATTGGTACAGGTTGAGTTATGGGTAAAATAATTTGTATTAGCTTAGTATATATTGTACGGAAAGCATCAACTAATGATCTTGAATTGGTTGAGACATTGTAGTCTCAACAACTTTTGATCTTGGCCACGATTTGGAAACTGCATTGTTATGAGAGTGCTGGCAATGATTCTCTAGTAAAACCCTTTGAATTTCTGAATAATTGTATAACACGAGCACCATTATACAGATATTTGAAATGATTGTCAATTACTAACATCACACCTTACATCAAATAGTTTAGTCAGCAAACAAATAAAAATTACCACATCTTAATATGTAACAGAACAGTATTTACATACTCGTATATGAATATGTGCTAGAAACTTAATTCAAATTGAAATTTCTTAATCTTTAGAAGTTTTGCATGAAAACCATAGGGTATACTTAGAGTCCTCTCGTATACTATAATAGTTCATATACTATTTATTTGCTATGTTCAAATGAAATTGAATTGTAGGATATGTCTATCCAACTGGGCAATAAGAGACAGTACTATCAATTATAGAAGTTATATTCATCAGTTAAATAAAAATCAAATCAAATTTTCAGTAAATAACTTCTATCGGCTTGTCTTGAAATAACCATATAGCTTTTCTGTTCATTAAAAAACCTTTTCGGTTTTATAAAGATTCGATCAAAAAATCTCTTACACTTTTGATGTATACGTAAAAATATGAAGATTGTAAAGATCTGACCTTCAATGAAAATACAAATTTTTTTACAATTCAAATTATTTAATTTTATTACGTACTTTGTTCTAAACATAATTAAAAAAAAACATATAGAATTTTAAGGTTTCAAAATAGAACTAAAATAACTTTGAATTCATGTCAATTATACCTTCAATTAAGATAATTGTAGTTTTTAGATCCATAGGTACAACGAAAAAAAAAAGAATTTAATAGCCGGAAATTTAAAAATTATTATTGTTTTATAACAAATAATATAAATAACATAATTATAAAGTAATTAGTATGTATTGATAAAATCTATAGCTCGTTGTTATAACACGCGATCTTCATAAATGCGAACTTAATACTTATATTTACAATTTAATTCATTCCAACATCTTGGCAATAATTAAATATATCCAAACAATATAATAAAATATCGTATTTGCAATTATCTAAAATACATATTTTATCTATAATGAATCATAGATTGCCCAAATATTGGAACCTGTATCTCTCTCGTCTATATTATTATATCGTCGACATCAACACGGCAACTTTAGGAAAAACATCGAACAACATCTCACTAATGCATTGTCATCGGTGAAGAAAAGATATTTAAGCAGATTGGTTAGTTCCGACCTCATACAAATATTGCGGAAATGAATTTCGGCCAATCATTTGTAAAATAGCTGAAATAGTAAAGAATTTATTTGCCATAATATTTTTAGATAGATCAAAGTCATTCAACAATGAATTGACGATATCTACTTCGATATAATGCCTTGATAGTCTAAGTTGATTTGCAATGAAATAAGTGTCTAGATCATGGGGGGAGGCAACCTGCGGCTCTCGAGCCACATGCGTCTCTTTGAAGGATTATTTGTGGCTCTCGATAAATGTACCCGAGTTCCCTTTTCATTTTTGTGCTATTATATTTTAGATTATTATTATCATTCGGTATGTGTTTGAAAATGTCTTTTAAATTACTGACAACAAATATGAAAGACTTAGGCAACGTATTTTATAAATTTCATTTCCGTCCAAATTTAGAATGATTTGATTCATCGAAAACTGCGCGAACCAACATAAACAGTAGCGTAATCGTCCGTAATCGACCAACATTTTTTGCATAGCTGTTAAATACGTATTTAATTGCGGCTCGCGAAAAATTTCAAATTTTGATAAATGGCTCGAACTATCAAGGAGCTTGGCCAACTCTGGTCTAGATGATAATTCGAATTTTTATTTCTAAAATTTATTGATCCATTTTAGAATGAGCTAAAAATTATAATAAAAATTTTTACGATATCCTAACTGATAATGCCTTGTCTAGTCTAAGTTGTTTTGCAATGAAATAAGTGTCTCACCTAGATGATTCGAATTTTTATTTCTAAAATGTGCTGATCAATTTTAGAATGAGCTAAAAATTATACTAAATATAGCACAAACTGTGATTACTTTAAACAAAAATGATTACAAAAATACAATAAATTTTACAACAAATTCGTAACTAACTCAGTACCATTATTATCAAAATTAAATACTAATTATACATGTAATTACTAAAACTTATATATTCCGTAATATTGCGATCGTTTTCACTTTAAGGTTGCGAAACTACTAAATTATATTCCATTTGTTGCATTAATTTTATTAAAAATCCCTACTTTAAACAATGAAAAAAAATGAAAAAAAGAAATTATACAGAAGTACTTATCATGGAAATATAATAAGATAACTTGAGAATGATTCGGATATCGCTATGAAATTTTGCACATGTCATTTTTATCTGATTTGTGAGGCTAATTTCGAAGATTACAGACTAAATAGACTAAATATATGATAATAACATTCACTAATTTAAGCAAAAGTTCTAGGTACGAGATATCAACTATTTTGCAATTCTCTTTAATGAATATTTATGTATTAGTTGTGATCCGTTAAACAATTTCCAGGTCCTACAATAATTGGCGCAACAAATTATACGTTTCTCTTGTTTGCACTGCATTAAATAAAACCCGATTTTTATGTATGTTGCAAATTGCATTGAATACATAAATTATGGTAAAAACTAAACTTGAACCACAACAAAATATTGAATCATGAAATTCGAAGCGCGATAATTGATATACTGTTTATTATATGATATATGTTTGACTATGTGATAACTGCAATTTATTGATCTATTTGCGAATAACATTGTAATACAATGCCTTACTTTATAACCTGTACATACGAACTTCAAAAAAAAAATATAAATTCCATGAATTCCAACTCATTCCCAAAACTATCTGAACTGAAAATGTCTCTTTTATATTACACTTAAAATACAAAATCTGCGGTGTCCTAAATTAGCCTTAATTACCACTTCTCTACATATTATATGTTATAACTTGAGTACGAGTACATAGTAAATTTAAGACAAAAATTGTGATCTATCAATTTATCTTTATAATATCACAAGTGTATCCAATCGATTAATATCGAGTCGGTAACGGATCACTCATTGCCTTTCTCTCTTCTATAATTGTTATTGCGAAGTAATTTGTTTAAATCTCCACATTAAACCGTTGCTACTCCTTCGCATAGTTATACATTCACTACTTATAATTCGCAATATTTAAAATATAATTTTATTTTTATATTTCAAAAATTCCATGCAATTTGACCATAAGATCTATTTTATGTAGTCAATTACCTGAATCCTCTATTTAACTAAAGAATTCAAGACTTTCTTCTTTTAAGAATGTATTGCCTTATTGTCTTATTTATGAACTCGTGGTAATATAATAAATATTTATGAAAATTCTGTGGTATGCAAAATGATCGGTTAAGTACAATTTCGAACTCCTGTTAGAATTTATGACTTTTAGAAACTTAATAGAACACCTCTGTAATAATATTATTTTTTTCAATATTTTGAAAGCTCAGAACTCAGGACCGTTATAGTAGTTTTCCGACTTCGAAAATCACTAGGTTAAGTAGCATGACCAAAATTGTTGAATTTTATATATTTAGTTAATAGTATATTTTAAATATTTATCTAGTTATTTATATTTTAAAAACACAAAACAACAAATTTCACACAGCCGTGGATATGCTGGAATCAAAAATTAGGGAAATTGTGTCTTATTTATGAACTCCTGGTTATATAAAAAATATTAATGAAAATTCAGTCGTATGCAAAATAATCCGGTTGAGTACAATTTCGAACTCCTGATAGAGTTTATGACTTTTAGAATCTTAATTCGATGTTTCTGTAATAATATTATTTTTTTCAATGTTTTCAAAATTCTATAATATCATTTCAAGACCTTAATAGTAGTCTTCCGACTTCGAAAATCACTAAATTATTGGATTTTATATATTAAACTGAGTTCCTAATACATTTTAAATATTTATCTAGTTGTTTATATTTGAAAAACAAAAAACAAACCAATTTCTAAAGACCATGGACATGCTGTATCAAAGATTAACAAAATTTTGTCTTATTTATGAACTCTTGGTCATATGTGTCATATGGTTGTTATTCATTTGATAGATATTTTGAGTGTTTTCAATGGATTATGAATTCCTAATACAAAATCCGATTTTTTGATAAACGGCGACATTTATTTCGTTGACACACGTGATTGTGGGTTTTTAGATAGTAAAGGAAAACTAGAAAATGATTTTAATTTAATATTAGCAACACCGACTTGAAATTCAATTTTAAAACATTTATTTCAATGTGCGTGCCTCACAAGTATAACTTTAAATTGCAAACAAATGTTTATCAATCATATTTTATGGCTACGTAAAATATCGAAATGAAAAATAATTTGTATATTCTGCTCGCCTGTTACAAATAGTTGTTTTACACACAATAATTTATCATTGTAAACATTAGATTTTTTACTTTCATTGTTGTTTGACTTGAAATTTTTACTGTTTGATTTAGATTCGTTGCATCTGATCCATTTTTTTTTTATAACCTCAGCCTCTAGTCCCAGACACTACGTTTTGCTAGCTCATTCTTCAATCCTATAAAAACCATTTCTGATAAATTTCATCAATCAGGTCCTTTTTAATATTAATTAAACAAATCTGTATAAAAATGTCTGAATTATACATAAAACAGTTACAATACGTTCGTTCGGGTGGGTGTTTTGTACATTATGTATACTGTTTTGAGAGAATCTATTAATTTTCACATTATTATATACGTGAATATGGGAAGTGGTTCATTACATATAACATAATATTTAAATAGCTCATTCATGTTAATAATAATAAAACCATAATCTAATATAAATTTCCTTAAAGATGTGTGTACTATTAAATTGGTGGCATGTATAATATGTGGTTATATTTTAAGGGTACATCATATTATCATTCGTATTTAGTTAATTACAAAAAAGATTACTATGAATAATATTATATTGTATAATATTTGCTAATAAGGATATACTTGTATAGCATATGCTGTATGTATGTTAAATAATCAAACAATCATAAATGAGTATTCAGAAGAATGTGTATACCTTGTGGTTAGATAACTGATTATTACATATATTTAAGGAACCACATACAGAATTAATTTATGAGATTGTTGCTCGGATATATAAAAAAATAATTATGTTGAATAATGAAGTTATTGAACTCTAACCGAAAATTGATTAGATATTATATATCCATCAGTCCATACAGTTAAATAGTTAACTATCATCTTTACAGTGTAGTTAGTGGGTCCATATATGTGATTATGAGTAGCTAAAGTTGTCTCTATTCCTCAGGGCATGCGGTGAGTGTGTAGTCATCAATGTTAGCAGAAAGATACGCTATTTATTGTTATAATTTACTATATAAAATTAAGAATGTTTAGGATGTATATATCAAATCAAATAAAAAGAAGCAGAACCATTTTAAATTAGGAATGTGTCAAGTAATACTGTGTTTTCAGTTCAATTAGAAGTTTGTCTTGAATTCTCATCTCATTATTTACACAACAATATTCATTATTCACATATTTACATATATTAACACTTTTTATCGCAAGTAATTGATTGCTTTTAACAAATCGGCTCAAAGGACCATAATATCAAACTGACTAATAAACAAACCTGAACATTACGAAGTCACTGCATTAGTTTTTCGAATATTGAATAGACCATTAATTTAGCATTAATCATTTACTGAAACAGAACATAAATATATCGATTTAAACAAATATCCCAATAGAAAAACATTACATCAATAATAAATAAATGTATTCAATTTTTTAAAACATAAAATTCTCGTACTCGCTTTTAATCAAATTATTCAAAAGTTTTTCCACGTTTTTCTTTTCTTTTTTTTCCTTCTGATACTTTAAGAAAATTGTGAACATTATCCTTTTGAATAAATTGAAAAAGTGTATCCTTAAATTCATTTCAAATAAACTATTGATTGATAATATTATTTTGTATAGATTTTATTAGAATATTCTATCTTTTAATTGGAAAAAAAAATAATTAAAATAGACAATAAATTTACTGTTCAATTAAAACTTGAACAGTAAAAACTTTTAGCTAAAAATGTTAGTAATTAATTTAAATAAACTGAAGTTAATCTATGATGTTGTCTCACCACAATTTCATAGGGATCCAGGGAATATTATTGGTAGCTGCGAATCTGTAATCGCACTATCCAAACTTTTAATTTCAATGTGAACAATTGACTACGAATTTTACGATGACCACTTTAGACTTTCGGAAATGGATAGGTAACTCTAAGCGTGGTGTGACATTTGATTCAAATTAAACGCTATGTCATTAAAGAGAGTAGTACTAGTTGCGAAAATTGAAATGAAGTGATTATATGCTGAGTAGAGGTCATGAACAATGGATGTTTTTAATGATGTAATTCATCATGTATTATCATATTGCTTTAATCATAGACATAAGAAATTCTTTTATGTAATAGTTCCTCTGGAAATTCATCTATGAATTGAATTTCAAACATAAATTGAACACAAAATATGTACACATTAATCTTATCCCACTGTCTGTTTGTATATTTGAATTTTTTTTTATTTTGCGTATTATTCAGAATATATTAGAAATTATCCTGAAGCTTATAATAATAAGATATTTCAATTTTAATTACAATCCTACATAGAAGGATTAAAATTTCGCTTTCGACAAATCAAATCCCCAAACATAATATTTTGTTTAAACCTCGAACCACCAAAAAACGAGATGTATAGTGTGGTTTTGTATATACAATAAGAGAAATAATATTTATTGGGGATGATTTACAAATTAACAGAGATAAATTTTACCTCTGAATATATTAATGAAGATGTATTGGCAGTGTATAAAAGATAAATTCTAGTAATTATCAATGTAATTTGCAGATGCTTATTTCAAGCTTTTAATGCTGGAAAATTATGTGTATAAAGTAAGGAAGATAACAAACGATAACAATGATAACATTTTAGGGGAGTAGATTAATACATTTTACTGAAATTTGTCTTTAATTATTTAAGTTTATCAGGATACGAGTATGTTACATGGAAGGAAATGTTTGAAAGGGAGAAATTAACCATCAGAAAAATAAATTCTAAGATTAATAATTTCATTTCAAATGTAAATATGCTGATGATTAATTTGAGCTCATTACATTTAGAGTTAAATGGTGGTATATACCAGTAATTCGACTTTGTCGATCAGATTACTGAGAAATTTAATTTATTTTTTTTTTTTTGGAACTGATTCTTCACAATCAAAAATGGTTTGAATTAGAGATTTTTGAATAGAACTTATAATAAATTATGTGGAAATACATAAACATAGTAGATCATAAGATTCTGTGCACTGACTGACTCAATAGATTTGAATATGGAAATTGCTGAGATTTGTTTAACATAATTTTAATGAATGTCATTAACTGTATATTAAAATCAACTTATGAGTACCAGTCGTGAACTGCATATTGGTAAAACAATATCGTCGTAAAATTATGAATTTCTGACACAAAGTCTTCCAATTTAGTTAAAATCAATGCTTATTATTTTCTTTAAATTGACTGTGACAGGAGAGCATAACTTTAAGCAGCGAAATAAAAACATCTCATAGACATAGATTTAACTGTATATTCATAGAAAATATCGTCGTAAAATTTTCGATTCCTGATGCAAGTCTATCAATTTTGATCTGAAAAATATTACCCATAATGATTTGTAGTATCTTGGAAGGTGCAATTTAAAGGCACGACAGAGCTGGTACTTATTGAATGATAAGCATTTTAGATTTTCGATTCCTAAAATTTGGGAGTAACAAGCACCATCTTCCAGCACTAAATACATTCCAGAAAGGGGTAAAAAGTAGTAAAATGTTTTTGACAAAATGATTGAACTCTGACCTAGTGTGGTCTACTGGTGTTGTATTTTTATATTTCCTCGGATAGCATTACGTGATTCATATTCGTGATTATTAAAAAACATGCGGACAGATCCGGTTCAAATCTTTCTGCCTCAGTTGCCACGCAAACCTTAACATTTTGTATCGCCAATTACAAATTTTGAATTTAATATTTTGTGGATTTAAACTACTGTTACATATGTTACTCCACTCTTGAATTTTATTGTGTTTATTCGATCAGATAATGGCTCTTGTCTATACTGCACCAACATCAAGGAAGGTTCTGACATTCCACGTTTCAAATCATTTACGTTAGTTCAAGGTCGTCGTCGTATTGCTGATCGTTTTGAGGTTATTTATTGATGTTTTTCGTGTTATTTGGCAGTGTGAGTTGCAGAGTTAAAGAAACAGTTATCGTCATACCTCTTTATAGGCAAATTTTTTGCTAAAAATTATCAAAATGCGCAGAAATTGTTATAAGCAATTTTTGTATTTGCACCCACGCATTGGACATTGTTGATGTTTTAAATGTTATATTTTCCAACTTAAAGAATTTGGCTAGTTCAATATTTATTGATGTGTAATACAAGATACCGTAATAACATTGACGTAATATATTAATGCAATTTATAATATTTTATAATGTTTACAAAGATAGATAATACAATGATGCTGTATACTATAGCCTCATTATATAGTTCTACTCCAATATTGTATAATTCCACTGTAGTTCTTCTAGTTTTTCTAGTCAGTAACATGCTCATTACCTTGGTTGTCATAATTTATAACATAATACAGAAATAGTTTTAACAATAATTATAGTGTATGATGGTGGCAGATATTCTGCCAGATGAATACATCTAGAAATTAATGGAATAAAAGTTTAAATACGAGTAAATATAGAATTTCAATTGAAAAATAAACTTTCAAGAGTCTTGAATTATTGACTAACTCGTATATATGGTGGAATTTTTAACAAGACAGTAAAATTATTATACTTAATTCCATTCTACAATTTCGCATTGCTATAATACTCGTACTTGAAGTTAGAAGTTTCTATAATATCAAATAATCATTGAATTACTCAAAAATTCATTATGGTAAATAATTTAAATAAGACTTGTACTCTCGTATGTATATTTGTAAGTATAATGAATTGGATGGATATATAATGTTAAGAATTGGGAATGGATGATGACATACATCAATGGTGAGTTTTTAATGATAAAGTTATTATTTATTTTAATGACACTAATGATGACAATGATGGTGATGATTCAAATATTTTAATAAGATGTATTTCTAAATTGAATATTAATTTAATATAGATAAAATGATTGTAATATTAACTCGTATTTGCTCAATGAATAAATGATATCTTACCATTCTTTACCCGTATATACCCTCTGAAATGTATTCCATCCCGATGTGTATAACTCATTTCAAATACTGTTTACTATATGTTTTGAATCTCATTGTTTTATAATATAATACTATGAACAATTGATGTTACTAGCAATACTATTTAGTATACACACTAGTACATTAATGAAATATAACTTGTATAACAAATAAGGAGTTTACTGCATATGGTAGACAAATTAACAATATTGAATTGAAATTCAGGATGTATGTTTTAATTATAACGATATACTCGTATGTACTATTTTAGATACTATTATATTACCGATAAAATATACATTATTTTACAAACACTTGTCATATAGTACGAGTACTAGCATAGTACACTAAAGAAATATATAGTATTTGAATATTGATTTAAACAATAGTCGAAGAGGTTGACAAAAAAGGATGATGATTACCTAATTGAAATTTTAGAGATAAATTGTATTGATCTCAAGAGTATTTGAGCAGAGATATATATAACATCGTACTGGCATTTGAGTAGCTATACATTAGTTGATAACACTCATTACTGTATAATGCAACTAAGTTAATGATAAATTGATATATGGTATTTTTGTTGGTACTTCGACACAAGAATCTTTGACCATCGGTTCTTCTATTACCCTATGGAATCAAGTCAAGTATGTATTTTTCAATAACATCAATTTCATTTTCTTCGGTTGACAATCCCGTCTATTGGAAGTACCAATCTTCATTAGTTTCGTCTTTGAAACATTGATTTTTAGACCACGATTAGAATCTATCTAATATTATGCAGTTCTACTGATGGATAAATTGAGTACATAGGTAAGGACCAACACTAATCAATTAACACGACACATTTATTATTTTAATGTTGGAACCATTTCTGCACCTTAGTGACGAGAAAATATATTGTTCAGCGCGAATTATAATTATCAATTTAGATGGGTGTTGTAGTGCTAATACGATTTCACCAGGACTTGCTGTAATGATTCGATCTGATATCCAGTTTTCAGTCGACAAAACTACGCATTGAAATGACACTTAACAATAGCCATCTCCACTACAGTAGTTCATATGACTCAGTTTTACAAAATATGGTTTCACTATAGAATGTATTGTCTTTTGCTCATTTTTCATCTATCGAATGTCACATAACTCAAGAATATCGAGTTTGTACCTCTTTAATTTTTCAGCGACTTGCTTAAAAATCAATGTCATCGTAATCGCATCCGATCTGAGGCCGTTTATAAATGTTTCTTGTGCATTTAAGTATTTCAGCCGTATGATATTCAATGACACAGCTGCCTAGATTGATGGAGTTGACTTCCATTTTTCGTATTTTTCCACAAAGTTCAGTCAAATTGTTTCAACGAAAATGTACATTAAATTTGTTATCCTTTTTTTAAAAATTTTTATTTGCATAATTTCAATGAACTGTTAAATTATATAAAATTGGCATTATGAATATGAATTTTTGATTTCGCAACCGAAAAAATAAAGAAAAGTGACCTAGCGATTCCATGTTTTTCTTTATGTTTTACCACAATTTACTTTAAAGTATACATAACTCCATCTTAGAAAGTATCTATCCATAGAAAAGTTTAGTAAAAATTCCCACTGTACCGGTATTACAATGTTCAGCTAGAAATCTTCATTATAGAAGTCATCTGAAACTTTTCATTTTTTTTTTTTGATTTTATCTTTATGTAAATTAGTTTTTCCTTGTGGCATTCATGTATAAATGAACCTTTTAGGAAAATTAGTTTTTACAAAAAAAAAAAGGAAAAAAAAAAATCTGGTGATAGAAAGAGGAGGAGGAATTAAGTCAAAATGGCATTAAAAAAGAAACTTTAAATTACGAATTATTCTTTTAAACATTGAACTTTTAATTTTTAATCCGACTTATCGACTTAAATGCAACTCTTAATAATAAATTGAATTTAATATTTTTTTGAAGCAAAATTTTGAAGTATTCGATTAAATGAATATATGTTAAGTTTTCAACTGGAATAGAGTAATACCTACTTGTAACTAACACATTAACTCTTATGTCAGAAGGGCGTATAGAGTTTTTAGCATTCAATATACTGTGAAACATGTATAGGTGGTAGGGCACAGAAAATTTAAATATTTCTGTAAAGTAATACCATACACCAAACCGCTTAACCTGTAGTTGTGTTTCCGATGATATTACAGTGTCGTTAATATAGGTTGAGTAACATCTGTATATTTGTCGGTCACTCCAATCATTTCTGAGTATGACCAAACACAGGTTTGTAAATGTTGTGTTTTACGAATCCGAGAACATCCTTTTTCTAATTCCATATTACACTGCTGAAAAGATGAAGATTTTGGCCACTGAAAAATGGGTGGCGTATTTAAAATATATAAGCCTAAAAACGCCAGCAGAATATAGGGCATAGAAACTAATTAGAAACACAGTCAATGCCAAAATAGCTCTAATTAGAAAAGAATATTGGAACCGTTTTAGTAAAGACAT